>JAMYIC010002316.1:0-12105 GCA_024112705.1 Microcera coccophila | reverse complement strand
TTTTTTTTTTCGGCTTGTTGGAGGCGTGGTTTTCGTCGATTTCCTGATCGAAACAAATGGTCAAGGTGTTTCCATCCCTAGATTCGAAAGTTGCTTATATCAGTGCAAACCACTACAGCTTCAGTTCTCAGCCGGCGGGAACAGACCCTTGTTTTTTCGGTTGGCATATCGGCTGGTTCGATAATCCGGCCTAGTGTTCGGGCATCGGTGCATATCAACCTGACGTGGGAGGCCGACCAGTATGCAAATGTGCGTCATGTCCCAAGCCTCCTCCTCAAGACTTCAAACATACTTCACTGACCCTCATCTCTGCGTAATCCAATACCTCGCCCAGATTACACAGAACCCCCGCGTTGGTGAATAACGGACACCATTCAAGCCCCGTCACGCAACCAAGTCAGCTCTACAACGCAAATTCGACAATGCAGTGTCTGGACATACCCATACCGCGCTGCGTTCAGGATCTTGTACATGAACCACCTGTTTGCCACCCAAAAGAAGAGGACATTAAAGTTCTGAACCTGATCCGACAGTTCGGGAATGAGTTCGCAAGGGGAAGAGACGAAATTGAACAAGCATGCAACCTTGCATCTGGCCCGTCTGATCTGGTCGTCATTCTCGAGCGACCGCACGAGAACCAGAATTACTCCGTGAGCTTTTCGAAGTTCGTCCAAGACTGCAAGACGCTGAGAGCGGTTGATGAGCTCGTCAAGTTCAGTTCCAAGGGAGCTCGCAACATTCACACGGTCGCTGTTTTCGATGCTTTTTCATTCAAGCCGCTGGATACGACGCCCATCCCATCGGAGCGATGCCATCAACTTCTCGAGGAGATATTGAGGCTCAAGAAGCCCAAAGTCGTCATATGCTGTTGGAAGGGACCATGCGAACAAGACTTGCTTTCCAGCTTCACATCGCGAGTATTTGCCGCATGGCCGCGCCGTGATGAAGTGCTCATAGCTGGAACAACTACAATCGCAGTTCGATCGTTCCACCCAGCTGCAGCCGTATGTTATCATGAATCGGAGAAAGTCTGCTGTCGGATGCTCCTAATCTGCCACTTCGCTTTGGCGTTCGCCGAGTTGGCTGGTTACACTACGGAGCCCAAATGGGTGGACAAGCTCGGGATCGATGCCTTCCACGAGATTACGTGAGTTTACAGGTATCTTTTAAAAGAAAGTACATTCTAACTGTCTCAGAAAACGGCGACCGAGCGATTTCCGTAGATGTAATCATTTGCATGAGACGTCTCTCATTTTCGACATTCTGCAAAGGATGTTGGGAATCAACGAACCGCTCCCCCATCCAGACGGCGAACCTGCGAGACCACAACGTCACGATGTAGACACGCTGTTGAGGCAGTTATTTGCCTCAGACTACAACAAAGGGGCCCGAGATGTCGCACAGCTCAGCCTGTGGTGGAGGGACTACGACCACCCCGCGCAACAGGCGGTGCTCACCCGGCTCTACGACCTCGGAAGTCGGCAAGATTGGTTCGAGAGCAACGAGGCTGACGCGTCGTCCTCGTCTCTGCCACCGAAACGCCATGTTGGATTTTACGATGATGTGGACCTCGAAAGACAGTTTAGCTCTTTGCATGTTGACGAGACTCCACCGCTATATCGCGAAGTGAGCCTATGGTAGCGACTTCTATCGGCTTCGTGGAACCCGCAGGGTGACGTGGCGGAAGTGAGACTTGAGATACAACTTTTCATGAAAACTTTGGGCCGCCTTGTCAAAGTTACTCGTCAATGACCCGTCGCGCGATCAGCTAGAAAGCCTACATCGCCGGCTAGAGGAGACAGCTTCTCTTGTCTAGGCAGCATCGGCGTTTTTGATGGAATGAGAAAATGAGAGACAAACAATAGTCAGGTATTAGATTGTTAGATCGCTGCAGGCTTTGCGTAAATCAAAGGACACGAGCATTTCTTGAGCCTTGTCGTCAACTTCTGTTCCGTTCATTGCATGTTATGAGGTTGAAGTTGTTATAGCCTCGTTTCGACGCTGCCCCTGCCTTATCCGGAGCACCTTCAAGAACCAGTCCGTCTCGGTGGTAAGTATCTCCTCCAATTCTTGAGGAAAATACTTCAAGCTGTGTTCGAACTTTGATAGAACCTCAACTATAATATGATCAGAGTGACTAACAGCGTCGTAGTTCGAATCACCTCCTGTGAATTCCCGAGAGTAGGTAGCGAGTCTATAAATCGTCCTCTTTGTCAACGCTTTGCTACTGAATACACCAGATTCATGATCATGAACGAAAGCAAACCCATACTTGGTTGACCCTCTTCGCCTCTTTCTCGTACTCGTGCTTCATCAGCGGCATCCGCGTGTTCTGTCCACTAAACATCAGGAAGCACCTTGGTTCTAATTCCTCTTCATTGAGAGAACATGTCTCTAAAAGTTTGCTTCGAAGTGGGCAAGATGGCAACGAGATGCTTTTGGGCGCTGATAATAATCTAGCAGTGTCAACGGAGAGGTCCAGCAGAGACTATCAAGTATCCAGGGCAGCTAGAGCTCGTACATTGTATAGTTGTACCTCCACGTTAGCTGTGTAGTAAGTCAAAGGTGAGAGCTTTTTAAGATTAGTGTGGCAAAGGCCCAATGTCTTGCTTTGGCTGCAAGGACCATAGATAAAAGTCATTGGCGCCAATGATAAGCCACAGGCATCATAGGAACATCAAGAGATCACGTACAGCCCTTTCGCAAAAGAATCCTGCCAGCCACGAGTAAAGTCCTGCATGGTGCACAAAAAGAGAAGCAATTCATGGTCGTGACACACCATTTTTATGGTTTCCATCCATATTCGGCTGTTATACCTAGCCAGGCAGCCTCAGGCCTACCATTTATCGTACATGTTACGGTTTACGTAGTAATGTATTGTACCTACTGCCTAAACTTAATAAGTAGCGAGTGAAGCAACCTTGAGGAGTGATGATAAGATTTACGAACAAGCTTTGCCCGTATAAGCCACACAGTCATTGAAAGCCAACCCCTCAAGGTCAACACATCAAATATAAAGATGCCACCTGTACGAGATCGGTGTTTCCATTTTTCAGCAAGCACATGAATGCTGGTATATGACAACCGCAGTATCTCCTTCGCTTCCGTATTCGTCCAGCCTCTTTCGCTTTTTCCTTTGGTACTCGTTTGCCTCGCATACAGACACAACCTTTCTTCTCCACCTGGGCCACCAACGGAAGCAGCAAAACAAGTGGTTAGTATTTTATCCGTCATACCACGAAGTACCGTCCGACGGGCAGAACTGAGAGTTCCACCGAGTCGTCGCTGTCGAACATCTTGTATCAGTCAGTCTCAGGAAGTCCTCCGCGAGCTCAATGGATAACGCGTACGCATTGTCAACATTTGAACTCATCGAGGAGTACGAGGTTACGACTGGGGAAACCGTCACTGATGAGACTCTCGAAGCCACCGATGACTCACCTTGCTCCAATACTCGAAAGAGGAAGCGAATCGGCACCGAGAGCGAACAAAGGAAACGTCTCCATGAAGGACGCACCGAGGCAGTAACCCAACTTCAAAATGAGGTTGAGCAGGGTGCCCATCGATTGGAAAAATTAAGAAGTATAATTCGAGAGATATTCCAGAGCCTAATTGAATGTCGAAAGAATCTTCAAGAAGTCCATAGATGGACAGAACATCTGGCGTCCCATTGGATGGATCTTGAGATCTACTTCTTCGTGGGCAGAGCCCTTAGGAAGGCGCGATATCGGTATATGAGGCTTCGAGAGTACCTTGAATTACTCCGGAAGGCCGAAAGCGTGGCAAGATCTGCCCTCGCGCACAAGATATGCTTACTGGCCTCTTCGGGGTGGGATGTTCCCCCTTTATCAGAGATTCTCCCGCAGAACGCTACCGCATTGCCCAGTCTCCCGGTCGTCGCCGCCTCGAACTCCCTGACCGACACCGACAATCCGCTCAATCTCCGAGACGCATACGAACAGGTTCAGGGCAAAGTTGCGGGGCAGAAGCGTCACATTGCCGACATGGAAAGCCTGATCGGGTCTGCCAAGACTGAGACGAACAACCTGCAGCAATCCGTAGAGGAGTGTAGGGAATTCCTCGAAAACTGCACCCCGAGTGTACTGACGATCAATCTCCAGCTTTCTACGGAAGCCAGCACTACATTGGAGAGGGTCTTGGGTCAACAGCGAGACATGGAGGAATTCCTCAGGTGTCTTGAAGAAGCGAAGTCCATCGCCACTCGCTTGTTGCAGGAGCTAGAGGCTTCACAAATCGAGGTATCCAAATCTATTTCAGGCTCAGAGTGCAGCACGCCTATACTCACTCCTCTGGGCCCGCCAACTCGAGAGGACGGGGAAGTGGGAACTTCCGCCCAGCATGATTGTTCAGGCACACAGGAAGAGATGTAAGTTGGGGTCCCGCGAGTTGTTAGTTGAGAGCATCTGCGTCAGTCTAACGCCCGCAGACTACAATGTTGGAACGGCAAAGTCAAACATCTAATGCATCGGATCACGTCGGAGCAAGGAAGGTCAACGCAATGTATTTTCGGTAATCCCTTACGCTGTGTGGCTTACATGAGTTCCTTCTGTTCCTCGACTTCGCAACGGCACATCAACCCCGGGCATATGCATCACCACCAGGCCAATGCTCTCGTACTGCGCCATCATCACGGATCCTCGACTATCGTTACGGCAACGTCAAAGCGTGGTGGCCAGGTTCTGGATATGCGCTACCGACAAATACCGCAGGCATGGAATTTATTGCCCACTTGAATGCTGAGCGATTGCTAAAACTGTGATGCGCACATCTTCTGTCATTGCTGAGAGGCTCAAGTGAACTGGTCACGTTCGGAGGCTCACAATGATGTTGCAGTTCCGGAGTGGCTCCTCTATGGGAACATTCATTTTTTCTTAGTGGCAATAAACAAACACAAGGTTTCTAGGAATCACTCTACAACTTGGGCTTGCTGTTCCGATTCACTCGTGGTAGTATTCTTTCCCAGTTGTATAGGTATTTACAGCTGTTAAGTCTCCCTATGTCTAATTCAAATGGTTCCACGGGCTTGTCTTTTTGTTCTCACCAAGCCACCTCTCCATAGGTTGCATGCCTTGTCCGTCTCGCCCCAGAACCGAGTTGTTAAAATCATTTCCTGGTCCCAACTTGTTCTTGTCGCTAGTACCCTGTTGAAGTGCCTTGGCTTCCAGTCCCGTATTCTTCTTCAAAGCTCCATTATCGGCCTTATCCGTGTCTCGGTATGTGGAGGAGTTGTGCCTGATGAAGAAATTAGCTTAGCGATCTTGTTGGGAGAACTCGGTGGCCCTACACGTCAATTGAAGCGCCATTGTCGATGTTTGAAGACATGCTGCAACTTTTGAAACACACAAGACGCTTTGAAAGCAAAAGCATGAAGGCGGATGAAAAATACTCAGACTACGAGGAATTGAAAGGTTTGGTCTCACGCCCTTTATAGTCGGACTGACTGGAGCAATAAATATCTCATTATTCTACGCATAAGGACTAAAGCAAGGCAAAGTCTCTAATCGTTTTACGATATGGCAACCATACTCTTACTTCACTTTACGTGAATGACCAAACCCTCCCAGTGCACTACTCTACAGTCAATAAGGGAGCCAGCACTGAGCGAGGTGCAGTAGCTCTGCTGAAGCAGCTGATTTGCTAATGTCCTAGTCTTACGCGTCCTTCATGTCTCCAGCAATGTCAATCATGTTACATCGGTTGGGCCATTTGCCCAGCCTGCCCTGTGATTTGACGACTGTCCCCAATGCATTCTTTGTCAGCCATGCGGTAGATCAAGAGACGCCACAACAGGGTGCATTCGTACTTTAGGCGAATGCACTTGAACCAAGATTTCTGATAGGGCGTTTCCAAATTTCCACTCATTGGCTCGCTCTGGTTAATGCACTCGTGGTCAATTGGTCGAGTCGCCCCAATGCACCTCAAATCAGGCCGCTTACTCATACTACTTCCACATACTTAAGCACAGCTATGAACCGCTCCTGGATTTCTTCTGACCTCTACGACGAAAGCCAAGGGAAAATGACCTCTTATCGGACATTGATCCCGAGGGCGACACCAGCATCCTTGAGCCAGCCCGACAGTGCGCCCCCGAAGCAACGCCGTCACCATCATTCCCTAGCGGACTGGGAAGCGCAAAAACCAGCTATCGTTCAGCTCTACCTGGACGAGGGCAAACCTGCCAAAGAGGTTGTCGATGTTCTTCACAATGGACTTGGCTTTCCTGTCTGGTTAGGACCGCTTCTCCTCTCCGCAATTTGCCCCTTCAAGCTAATGACAATCAAACAGCCTTCGCAAACTCCGCGAAAAACTTCAAGAATGGGGCATCTACAAGACTTCCTCCAGCCATGGAACCGAGAGCTCAGAATCTCGAGGTGCAAAGAGATGGAGGGAAGAAGAGAAGATCCTTCAAGAATCAGTGCTTCCGGGAAAAGAACAGGACGCTAAGCGGCAAAACATACTAGGACTCACGGGTAAGCAACCTAAAATCTGGAACCTTCTCGTCTAGGCTCACATCCTCTTCAGTTAGCCAGATTTCTACATGGGATGACGATGACATCGGGAGCATCGGTGACAGGGTATTGGTGAAGATTCTAGACTTTCTCGATGGGATTGAGCATAGCCGCAGGCCCCGCCCGAGCATGTCACCCAAGTCTTTTACTCTCATAGAGACGTTTAAAAAGTTAGTTTCATCCCCGCACTGTAGTATATCATAAGTTTACTAACATGCTTTACGGTGGCTCTTCGCAAATTTGTCATGTGTTGAAGGATCATTCAATTGTGGAAGCAGATCGCCACAGCGACTTACCCCAGGGACGTCAATCGCCAACTGTGTTCGAGGTGTCAGTCCGTCATGATGAATTATATATGACTATTTTCAGCGAGGAATTGTGCTCAGACCTTAAGTCGCTGTTCCCAACAGCGATTTGGGGTCTTGGACAAAGGTTTGACGGTCGAAAACTTCTCTCGCACTACGCCACCCTTAAAAAACACCTTGATATGAGAAGATATCGCAATGCTCCACAGAACACGCCCGATTTACTTGAGGAGTGGGAACTCCTCGTGCATGGGTTTCTCGGAAATCCCTCAGCACTCCGCTGCTTCGGCCTCTGGGACCCGTTTGTTCGTTGGCTCTTGGATGATGAGCTTCGAAGCATCTTGCTCCCGCTGCCTTCTACTCCGCAAGACCTTCAGCGAGGCATTGACTCTTTTGACAACGCTTTCATTAAGACAGACGAAGCACACGGAGACGACCGCCTTGATCTCTGGATGAAGGCCGAGGCGATGCGTGAACAGCGGGAGGAGGAGCGGCGGGAACGTGGAGAATACAAGTATGGCATGAATTACGTTTTGAAGGAAGACGAGCTCTGGGAGCTTGAAGTCCCCGAAGATGCAGAGACTCGTGAAAAGAAGGAGCTGGAGAAGTTTCGAAGGAGATTCATCCGTCAATTTATACTTCTCAAGCGAGCCACCAAAGACCCTTCCACCGAGCTTTACCGACTTTCCACGCAACTCCAGGGCTACAGAGAGGCATGGGAAATGGCCATGAGAACTATGCGACAACTGGTTCGACTCCAACCTCCGAGTCTTTTGGGAGCCCTCTGCTTTCTTTGCGCATCCAGAGCCATGGTAGACTCTGTCAACGACGATACGAGCGCATATCTGTCCGAATTTACTCAGGACTTGAAGCACTGGAGAACAGTCATTCCCGAGATAGAAGAAGCGTCACGACTCATCTGGAACGTCGAACCCGAAGCTGGGCCCCAAGTATCGCACGGGGAATCGAAACTGAGACTACAGCGGCTACCCGACCCGACAGATGGACTTACAGACGAGCAGACCCATGCGATCCTGCAGCTACGAGAGTCAGTAGCAGCCCTCATCGGAAGTAGCATTGAAGTTTTTGGTCTTGAAAGTGATTGTGGTTTGGCCGGGGGGCCGGAGAGCGAGGAGTTTCAAGACCAGCCCGATACCAACCATTCCCCCCTTAGGGCGGCAGCATGGGTGGCTGAGCCACCGGACATACTGGGTACGCCTTGTACAATCTCTATTACAGAGAGGTTACAGGGTACTTCTTACTTCAATATTGCCACTTTGGTGACTGGTATTATCTTTGCTCTTGCTGTTGCGTTCATTCTAGGTTTGTTTATCCCCATAGGATCGTGGACTTGAAAAGCTCATGTTGTTTTAGGATTTTCCAACATTTTCTTGATGGGATACCCAAATCCATGGTATATAGAACCTGACCGGAAGGTATCAGCTGGTCATTTCTCTCTCTCTCAGGAGACATTACTATCGAGACCGTCGACTCCCTTTGAGCAGTGGCAGCCGAATTTTAATGGTTAACTTCTCGCTAGTCTGAAGAGGTAAATTGTTGACTAGACTAGAATCTACACATCACAATAATCAAGTTCGCATCATCCACGGGTCCATCAACTTGTCTTGTGCGATATCCCGCCTTATAATGACAGATACTCAAATATAGGGATAGAGTCTCCGAGTTTCAACCCATCTCAAGCTTTTGCCTTGTTGGTTTCTGGGCCCCCGTAAGCTGCAGTCTGACCAATCTTGGTCCACGGAGCAAAAGCCTGTCATCTTGTGTTAGCTGCGATCCATACCACGACTGAAAGAAGACTCACATTCTTGACATCGTGCAACGGGGCCGCAAGTTCGGGGAAGTGCCTGCACAGCACATCCTTCATGGTGTTGCTCTGCACCCAGTTGATGCCCTCGCGAGTGTAGATCTCGGGGCACCAGCCGTCTCCAGCCAGGAAGCGATCGGACTTGATACGACGGGTAGCCATCAAGATAAAAACACGGAAGGCGGTATCGCTGAAGCCAAAGCCTTCCGGCAGCGGCTCGCTGAGGGTGCCGACGAGAAGGTCCACAGCTTCGATGTCGCCTTCGTAGACCTCGTCAAGCTCGGCGGCCAGCTTGGCGTCGCCACCGGTGAGGTCGATGAAGCTCTTGGCGGGCGGCATGTGGAAGAGACGGCGGAAGTTGTTGTAGCGGGGGACTCCGCGTTCGCGGTCGCGGAGGATGTCGATGGTGCCCATGTCCACATGGCGGCCCTCGGGAAAGTCTTTGTCGGCCGGGATGTACAAGTCACGCAAGAAGTTGGGCGTGTTGTGGGCGCGGATGGCTCCGGGGTAGTTGACGCCGAAGGAGTAAAAGACGTCGGCAAAGTTGAGTCCCAGACCGCCATTGCCCTCGGCTCCGTCCTCGAGGGGCTTGCGAGCTGACTCGAAGGCGACCTCTTTGATCGGGAGAGTGCCTTCGTGGGTACCGTCTTTGACGTTGAAGAAGGCAACGTTGTCAGGAATCAGAGGATGAAGACGGTAGACAGAGACGAATTCCTCAGTGAGAGAGTATGGGACGTTGTCGTGGTCGACATTTGAGCCTGGGATACCGGAAATAACATCCGACTTGTTGTCAAACGGTCGTCCGAGGACGTGCCAGAGCTGGTGGATCACTATCAGCTTCTCTCTCTCAACCTAAAACCATGCAATTCTCATGCAACTCACCTTTTCACCCAAGAGTCCCCACCAGTTCGCATTCATGCCAATCTGTAGCGCCGGGTGCTTCAAGATGCCCGGCGTCCACTCAACGGTATGGATCTTGGCCATGAGGGCACAGTTGATCAATCTAGCCGTGTCAAAGATCTGATCGCTCGACCAGGTAGGATTAGAGAGGTGAAGCTGCGTGGCGATGGCGTTGTGCTCGAGCGCAAAGAGCGTGTGCAAGAGCTCCAGTCCCAGCCACCAGTTCTGACGAAATCCTGTCGAGGGGATCCCATCTGCCTCGCGAGGAAGGAATTGCTCCCCTTTGGTGGTCTCGACCGCAAGCTGACCGGGAGTGGTTTCGTGACACTGGGCACGCAGGGCAGTGGTTTCTTCCTCGGTAGATCCGTAAATCTGAGACGCGTCCCACCAGTGCGTGTTCTCGTTGTCGTAGGCCGGAGTCTCGATATCTTGCTTTGAGACGTTGCGAGCTCGTTTGGTGCGAGCTATCTCCATTGATAGGTCGGTCCACTTGTCGTCTTTGCTCAGGGGGACTTCCACGGACGTCTCCTTTCTTGTGTCGAAGAAGTGCTGCGCCCAGTCGTGGACCTGGAACTGGATCCAGGCGGCGGCGAGCAAGTTTACAATCTCGGCAGGCTTGAACTGGCCCTCGGGCCTCGCGAGGATCTTCTCAGAGATTATCCGTGGGTTGGGCGTGAGCAGCTCCTTCTGAGTGGGCGGCTTGGTGAATTTTCTCGGCACGTTACGGCCAAACCTCATGCCAGCGCAGCCCATCTTGGGTCCTTTGAGGTCGTTGAAGAGTCCATCCGAGTTCCTGGAGGAGATGAATTTGGAGTCTTGCATGGGGCATTCGGCTTCGGTGCCCTGGAACTCGGGGGCCGGATAGGTGTCGTAGAGGTTCTTCTCGCGGAGTTCGTAGCGCAGCGCCAGCAGGTTGAAGACGCCGAGCCATTTGGGGAGTTTGTGCCAGTGGATGAAGGCGTTGACGAGCTTCCAGAAACGAATATAGAGATACTTGAAAACAGGCACAAGGAAATGAAGAATGTTGAGGAACAATAGAGAGAGCGTAGTAAAGAAAGACCGAGTATCGGCAACCGCCCGTTCACCTGCTGCGGAGGTCATGGCTGCTGTGTTCAGAGTGTTGGGATTAGAGGTGGTGGATGAGCGATCGTTACGAGAACCATTACACTTTCTATCGAGTAATATGGACACCTTTTATACCCGATGATAAGGAGGTTGCACATGAAAGGAACACATACACAACCAACCCCACCATTCCATGCATGCCTCCGTCGAGCCAGGTCAGACGTCACCCAAGGATTTATTGCCATGTAGGGAGTAGAGTTCAACGCTAGATACCTACTCCACTCAATAATGTCCATCGGCTATCAGCATTTCACCCTCGTATCGGGAAAACACTGGAAAGAACGGCTTGGCGTACGGCAAGGCATGGTGTTTAGGAGGTATTTGGAATGCAGGGCATGTGATTGCGGGCCCGAGTCTCAGACAATGGCCAGTCTAGAACGGCACTATCAACCAAAAGCTCTGCTCATTACTATTTGCAGCTAGCTGTATGGCTGCAGCTGAAGTCGCGAGGCTTGCTGATCTGTCTCACGTTACTATTACGGGCGCTTTCATTTGTTGAGCCAGGGTTTGTTGGGGCTGGACGATGATCCTCATCTGCAGACGAGCCAGGGATTCAAGGCTGAACTGGGTGCTGTGATTATCGAGAATGCAATTTGAGCATTAGCTCGCTGTACTTGCATCTTTCGAACCGTAGGAAAAGGGCTACGTGCCACGACATCACTACCTGAAATGGGATGACTGAAAAGCTCGTGATACAACTTCCTAAGAAAACTGATCAACACTCTCGTTTCAGGAAGTGGGATCCTTATCCGTTGAATTTCTTGACAGCTATTCTAGGGGCCTGACACAAAAGATTTTCCATCGATGATTATCGACAGTTGGCATACTACTCAAGAGGACAGTGCCCGACCTTTGCGAGTTGCCCTCCATGGGTCACATTAGATCGGAAAGCTGTTTGGGTGATTTAAGCGGTGTTGACAATACTTACCAAGTTCCAATACCATGGGTCCATTCGTCATAGAGAAAGCATAGATCATCTGCATGTCCTACGACATTCTTTCTCTCGGCCGTGGTAGGCTGCCTGGTCGTCTGCTCCATTTCGAGTCAGGCAATGCGCCCCAGTGTATTTGGGCCGCCGTGTCCTCCACAGGCTAATTAACTTAGCTTTCGTTCAAACTGATCTATTAAATAGCCAAGGTTAGTGGCAAAGAACTTGAGGAATCGTTCCGTACGCACTCATCAGATAAAGACCCTCCACTCGAATATCATGATGCCATAGCGGTGTCAGGGATCCAGGCGTAAACCCCACGATTTCAGGGCGATCCTAGAGTAGATCTTATCATTGATGTTTCTTTTTGCTTAATATACTCAGCCAGCTAGGGCAGGCAGTTTCGAACCTCTCACTCTATCATATAGCTGTCACGTATGTCTGAATACTTTGTCACAGATATGCATATCACGCGATTAATATAACGCCTTC
>JAMYIC010000232.1:0-23695 GCA_024112705.1 Microcera coccophila | reverse complement strand
CAAGGATGGCTCTCACTGCTCAACTGCCTATAATTGACATCTCAAGCTACTATGAGGACAAGTCCGAGGTCGCTCAGCAGCTTGTCGATGCCGCCGAGGAACATGGCTTCATCTACATCCGCAACATAGGCGTGACCGCCATCCCCCCTGCTGCCATCGACCGTGCATTCGACATAGTAAGGCTCGAGTGCTTTGTCTAAGTGTATAGGGCATCTCTCCACCAGCGCTAACATTTGATCTAGTCCAAGATAACATTTGATAGCCCGCTTGACGAGAAGCAGAAATGCGCCATACAGACTAACAATCGTGGATGGGCTGGAATGCATTCGGAAACGTTAGATCCCAAGAACCAAAAGGTCCCCAACAATCTTATGCCCCAATAGCTTGACTTGTGTGCTAACGCTACTATGATTTTAGATCGGGGATTTCAAAGAGTATGTCATTCTCGAACTTAGAGAATCCCTCATCTAAACATCCTTAGGGCATTTAACTTTGGTCAATTCAACCACGGCACAGCTCCGCAGCCTCTCCCGGCCTCCATTCGGCCTCACGAAAAGGAAATAGGAGACTTCCAAACCAAATGCTTCGATCTCTCCGAAAAATTACTTCTTCTTCTCGGTATCGGCCTCGGTGTAAGTCTGCAGATCTCGATTCTTGTTTGGTTCTCACGATGGTGCAGGTTGGCGATAAGTTCTCGTCTGCTCACACCCCTCGCGGCGATAAGTCACGAACGATCTTGCGCTTCCTCAGGTACCCTCCGCCCAACACTACCTCACACACCAAAGAAGATGTCCGAGCAGGGGCTCACTCAGATTATGGCTCCATCACTCTCCTCTTTCGATTAGAGGGCCAGGCGGGGTTGGAGGTCGAGACGAAGGACGGCGACTGGGCGGCCGTCCCCGTTTGCCCACCCGGAACAGAGGATGACCCTACCCCTCCAATTTTGATCAACATAGGCGATCTCCTTTCATACTGGACAAATGGATTGTTGAGAAGCACGCTTCATCGCGTTGTATTTCCAACGGACGACGGCCCAAGTATCGAGGGCGAGACAAGCGCGGAGCCAAGGTACTCAATGGCCTACTTCTGTCAGCCTATTGATGGATTACCATTGGAGCCTCTGGAGAGCGAAAGAGTGGTAAACTTCAGAGGCAGAGAGGGATCGACGGACACGAATCCGTATGCACAGAGGAAGGTTATCACATCGGATCAACACCTTTTGATGAGACTTAAAGAGAGTTACGGAGATTTGTACAAGAAGTCCTAGCGAGAAAGATACCTGAAATAACTCAATCGCGGGACAAAACACTCTAATATTGCGAGAGTGGTTTAGGCACCGTGGAATTTACAAGATGCCGCAATACCACCGTCTCCAAGGGTCATGAAACCCATCGTAGTACTTCTCTATAACGTTTTCGTCTTCCGCAACAGCGACATAGTTCAGAACCCTCCAATCATAGACCGTGATCCAATCACGCCTGTCTTCTGGCAACGTTTGTCGCTCTGATTCCAAGAATTCAATGAGCATCCTGGTCCTATGAGCTTCCTCTACACTATCAACTAGTATGATTCTGGCACCCCCTTGTTTCTGGTCCGTGGCATTCGCCCGCTGCCTGTCAACCTCCATCCACTTATCGAGATCCTCGACCGAATCGTCGATGCCATGGTCCTTGAGCAAGTTTCGTGCTTCTTTAATGGCGAGCAAGCCTGGAACCAGGAGAACTTCAGACTTGGCAAGATGACATCTGGAACCAGCATAACGGCAACTACTTCTGACAGCAGTCAAAGCAACCTCCCTTGATCGGCATTGGTTTCTCAACTGGTTTCCTTGAGTTTTAGGAGGAGCCACATCTCGTTCGTTATTCTTGACAGGAATGGTGACAGTCATGTCTTGAGCGAATGAGCGTGGCTCGATCATCGGCGCGGAACGGAGGTTGATGGCCGCATCCGTGGTGAAGGATGTTTCCGGAGAAGACGTGAGATCAATAACCTCGTTCTTGGCTCCCTGGGTAATCGTAGGCGGGCCTGAAGAAAAGGGCAATTGCTTGGCGTTCTGAGGATTCCCAACGATCTCTGATAGAGGCTGCCGACTTTGCGAGTTCTGCAGGATTTTTGAAGCTGCGTTCTGAACGGGGGAGGAGGCTTGTGGGTTTTGTGACGAAGGTGAAGATGATGATGCTTGGTGGGATTTCCTGCGCTTGGGTGGTGAAACAGGGTTTGAATTTGCCAGAGCTCGTTTTCGCTCAGCAGATTTGCTTGGTTGTGACTGGCCCTTAGGAGCTATTGCTGATGCAGGGGGAGGTAGAACTAAAAATTGGTTCAACGGTACGGGTTGGACTTGTGATCTCAAGCTGCTTGCGTGGGAAAGTCTGTTAGGCTCATAAGTGGCTGTTCTTGTAAAGGTTGGCGAGCCGGGTGACTGAGGCTGCGAAGTTCCCTGTGTAGATGGCCGTGGTGACGGTGTAGGCATCGTCGTGATGGTTAACTGGCTAGTGGCATCGACAGCCACCCCCCGAGGATCAGCAGCTTCCAACTTTGCAATCCAGTCCAGGTTCTCTTGGCTGTCTTCCAACTCAGGAACGTTGGTCGCATCTTTTGCCATATCCTGGAGCTGCTCAAAGGACACTGCATCCGTAAAGTCCCGGTCGAAATGAACCTTCGTTACTATAGGAAACCGCAGGCTCCAGAATCCTGTGTTGCCCTCTTTGTCGAAGCTGAAGCATCGTAGGTCAAAGACCAGGGGCCTGGTGAAAACGACTGACATCGGATTGTTTTTTTGAACACCAGCCGCAAGGTTTAGTGCCAGCAGCTTATTCTGATTAGCTTGTACAGGCATCGGATTGGCGAAGCAAACAACGTCGTTGAGCATCGTCTCATTCAATTCCACCACGTTAACAACTGTGAACTCGGGCTTGACACCCCATCGCTTCACCTCCTCTTTGTTGTCCAGGCAGCCCAGATAAAAGTGAGTCCATTTGAGACGAGGAATTTTATAGGCTCTTGCCTTAATTGGATCATACCGTGCTCCGACGACGGCGAAATCTCCCACATCCCCAAACCTCCCAATGTACTCCTTCTTCAGCTTAATGCAGCAACCTGAAAATCGTCTGCGAGTGTGGCTAAAGTCGAAATATGGATCATCAGGTTTCAAGACCAGCCCCTCTTTCTTGCGCAGAATCGCTGTTGCAAATGCTTTGCGTAAATTGGAAGCTCCTAGGCCATGGTCAAAGTCGATGACTTGTCGTTGGACCAGCTCTGCGTAGCCTTCTCGGTAGCTAACAAGATCGGAAAGGAGTTTGAATCGTTCCGAGTGGCGAACATTGAGAAGCGATTGATTGTCCAAGAGCAAGATGTCATAGTAAATGATCATTAAGTGTTCATGGGGTCCCGGTCTGTCAGTGTGAGCTTGAGGAAGAAAGCATACATCGGGGAGATCTTACAAAGAGTCCTGCTCGGTATTCAGGAATCGTCCTCTGCGTGATACATGCTTTCGAATCTTATGAAAAGGAAGGACTTTTCGTTCCTACCGTCGTCAGTAACACCTTTCAATGAGAGCGGCGAGGAGGAGGCCAAACAAGATCATGATATGCAACCAGTTCACCTTCTAATATGCAACCTCTAGATAATTTTCTACCGGGTCGGTTGATGTTTAAGGACTCCAAGATAACTCTACTTACGATAAGTTGAAGACTTGAAAAGTGGTGGCTTCACTTACTCACTAAGCGCCTCTCTATCTTCAGTGCTGTCTTTCCCACTCTTGGAAAAAATTTGAACGCACTTCTCGCCCTTACTGAGGTCAACGTGGATTTGGCAATACTCGCCATCGATCTTGTCTTCGACGCTCATAGTGCCATGGCCCATGTCGATACAATGCTTGATGCTACGCCCTTTGATCCATGTCTGCCTACCGACTTTGATGCCAAGTTGGGGCTCGACATAGCCCAGCATCTGCGCTCGCGACGTCTCCCGTTCGCAGTTCGACAGAAACCTAGTCTTGACAGCTTGAGCAGTCTCAATAGCAACAGTAAAGTCGTCCCGGATCCTCAACACTGATGGGAGAATGGTGTCGCACAGGCGGTAGATTAGATGAGAATCGAGAATTAGAGGTCGGTAATCCTTGAGCACGAGCCTGGTAAGCCACTTGGCCTCTGTTGCATCGAGGCGTCGGTAGAGAGCCTCGAGATCTCCTCGGCTGCCGACGTTCCAAGAGGCCTGGGATGTACGGATAGATGGTGAGCTCCATTTTATTCTCGATGCGATCCCTTGGAGAACTTTGTCAATCTCCTCAACTGTGACCCGGTCCGTATCGCTGCAGGCCGGACTTGGCTACCTCCACATCAGCCGGTGTGACCAACACCTTTTGACACCTTACTCACTGTGATGGTAAGCAGACGCGCGACGCAATCGGCGAGATCAACTCCAGCGCCCGGATGTTTGTAAACGGCCAATTCCGCAATACGAGAAGACCCAAGGAAGAACGCCCGACCAATGATTTTTTCTAGAGTAGCCGCTTGGATACAATAAACGCGATCTGTTCGCTTGTCCGGGAGTAACGTCGACAGCAGCGCAGCCAAGTCAGTATCGTGAGCGTCAATACGGTCTCTATTTCGTGTGAACCAGGCCGTCACGGTGTAAATGTTGCTCTTGCCGGCACTGGACATTTTGTGAGCTTGTTCGAGTAGATCGCAAACCAAGGAAAACGAGAGAGGCATGGTAGTAGAACCATCGTGAAATAATCTTGGTCGTGTGGAACAAGTCGAGCCTAGGTGGCAGAAGCCTTGCCTTTAATAGAGGCTCAAGAATCTGGAAGGAATGCGGAAAACGATTTCATGAGCGAATCGCTTAGGCAGCAAGGATCGTGAAATGCGGGCGAGCTTGTCCTCAAGCCCAAGCGGCCCTGAACACCAGACATGGAGGCTGCCTGCAAATCACGACCTGACGCGTCTTGGAAGTTGACGCGAAGTGGAGTGGCTGCAATGAACACGCGATCATCACGGGCTGTCACATGATGTAGCCCGGCTGCGATATCCTAATAAGCACGTGCGGTATCAGGTGATGCGGGTGCACCCCGTCATTCAATTCTACTGCAGATGCGTGAAACAGCAACCTCACGCTTGATTGGCTGCTAATTTCGACGGAAATTGGGGTCGTCCATGCACGATCGTCCGAGCATACTTGGCGGGCATGCGCCACACCAACTGCACCAGATCACCTAACTTATTATCGAACCTTACTCTTTGAATTACTGTTATACCCTCGGTTGTAACTTTTGCAAGATATATTTGTAATATACTTAACATCAATTGATAAGAAAATAAAGATATTGTAGAGCATTCACCTAAAAGATATAATTTATCCTATAAGTCCTATGATCTATGGTAATAATTTGGGGGCGCATGGGGCTTCAGCGGGTTCCTGGCAGCGTCATCAAGCATCCCGCTGGCTGGGTTTGGCAGGCCAACGGCAGTGAACTTCTCCACCGTTCCTCCACGACTAGTGACCCCTGACGGCTCACTAAGGCTCAGGGCCTTCGATTGAACGATACTTGGGCCGTATCTCTAAGCTAGGACGGACCGGGAGCCGCTCCACTGCTGAACTGCTGGTTGTCGTGGTTAATGGTGTGATTAGGGGCGTCTTGAATACTGAGGCTGGATGATGCTAGCTGATGCTACAGGGCCCATCCCCAGGTCAATCGTACGCCGCAATAATAAGCGAGCAAACAAACAAAACAAGCCCTCTCCTGAGGGTCCTGTTCGGTTTCGTCCGGACGGCTTGAGACCTGATTCTCCCGGTCCGTTCGAGATCAGACATGAGCCCCCGTTTCTATCCGTTTTCTGCTCTTTCTGTCTGATCCCGTGTCCATGGATTTCACCTATCTGACACTTTGAGTCAATCTCCAAATCCCACTTTGCTTAACTCCTTACCTTCATCCGTATCGCAACCCAACAACAACCCGGGCCCTTGTCTCTGCTCCCTCAACTTCTCCTTAACGCCCGTCCTAAGCAATAACGTCACCATCATCCCCTGTCTACCTCTGGTCCACTGCATAATCCTCCCATCAGCATCAATTTCAAACCCCGCCTGCTCGAATTAGCTATTCGCATCCGGCCAATGGTGCCCTGAGAGACCTCGAGGCTCCTTGGTTTCCCAGGTTGCCATGGTCCAGTGAGCCGCCAGCGTTGCGCCCAATGAGCTACATCACATCGACTCCCTTTTCTTATCATCCTGTTTCCACTTCATTCGCTCCCTCATGACTGCTTTTCTCTTGCAGCTCTGCGCAGTCCATCGTTGTTCCATTGCTCTCCTCAATGAATCTCGTCGCCTGACCCCGGTCCACCGCAGAGCCCTTGTTGCTAGGGCCGCCGGAGCAGCCACTAGACTGCGACGCCGCGGAGCCAATACCCGTGCTCCAGCCACTCATTTGCAGAGACGCCGAAAGAATCTCGGCTGCCATTCCTTACAGAAGAAGACCTTGGACAGACGCTTGACGATGGCCTCTCATCAAGGGATTGTTCGTCGTCGCTCCTCTGCCGCTGATCGAGTTCCTGAATCCTCGGTTTTGGCGGCTGCTACGAACGCGACTGCGACGGTATCCACCTACGCACCGATTCGGAACCCTTCAGGGGCTCGACGGGAACAGACGATGTCCGACAACGCTCCAGCGTACCCAGACGGTGCGGTGGAAGAGTCAATGCCTCCGCCACCCTCTCGATCGAATTCGCAATTATCCAAGGGACATTCGCGCTCGCAATCGCTTGCGTGTCGACAGGTGAATCGACTGTCACTCACTCTTCCGATTGCTCCCCCGACAAGTGACCCGTCACGACCGGCTCCAACCCCCAGCACCATTCCCTCTATCCCCCCGACACCAATTGACTCTATAGTCACATCACCCGCCGATGGAAGCGATTTCATCATTGCGATCGCTGCGCAGGAGCGCCGCGTGTTGGAGTTACGCGAGGAGCTGCTACGTGCCGAGGCCGATTTGACCTCGTTGAAGAAGAAATGGTCTCAAGACGCTCCCAGCAAAAGGGGGTCGCCGCGACCTGCGGAGCTGTTTCAATTTCCAGCTTCAACCTCGGACGACGAGACACGACGCAGCGTTGAACTGGACCGAAGAAAGATGTTTCTCCAGAATCAGAATCAGAATCAGAATCAGAATCACAACCAGCCACAGCAACAGAGTCAGAACCTGAGACAAGATAAGGATGTCCCGGCCCCCAATCGACGACGAGTCATCCGCGGCGGACACACGAGAACTCTGTCTCTTCTCTCGCCGGCGAAGACGGATGCAGGCTTCTCCCTCCATGAAGATCACGCAGACTCGGCCAAACTGCCTCCTTTGGAGCGCAGGACGTCTCAGCTCATGAACCAAAACCTGGCCAAGCGTGCATCATGGCAACCGCGCACTCAGCCGAACACAGCAGCTTACCCCCAAATCGTCGAGGACTTTAAATTGGGCCTCCGCGCTTTTGTTGAGGATATCCGACAGATTACCGTTGGGGACGAACCCATCGGTGAGCAACAACCCCCTACCCGTTCCACTGCTATAGATTACCGCAACGGCAACAATGCACACAGGCAATCGCCCAGCAATCAGGACACCATCAAGGCCAGCCAGAGGAATCGACCAAAAGTCAACAACCTTTTCGATTCACCCAGCTCATCCATGTCTGGCCCGACACCCGGCAACAAGCCTAAACAGGCGTCGCCGGAAAAGGAAAAGCCAAAGGCGGGAAAGAGCAAGCACTTTTCGTGGACTCCTCTCGGCTTCGACGCCGTTGACGATGATGATTGGTCGAATTGGGAGTCGCCTTCGTCCGTCAAGACATCCCGATGGAGTGGCTCAACTATTGGCAATGGAGGGATCGATGATATGAACCTAGAAAATGGGAAACCCCAGAACTCTACACCTTCGTGAGTAGCTCTCAGCATTGGATCACTGACAACAACGAACTAACCCAACAGCAGGAAAAAGAGAACAACTGTCGTCGACACGCCAATCTACCCTCCCAAGTTGGATGAAATCCTCCCCAACTTCGTGAACCAACTCTCACCAAGCAACCTCAAACGCACTGCGACCAATCTCATGGACGAATGGGAAAAATCCTTGACCAACCCGCAAGGCCAGGCGCAAGACAAGGAAAATACAGCTTAAATGCCAGCGTGGTTGGGTTTCCTCCAGAAACTAGACATATTAGATACGGACCGACATATGCATTGAGACACATCAGCAACACAGGCTGATGATTAGAGGACAAGAGTAGACGGCTACGGGATTTCCCCTTATCCATAGCCCAGAGCTTGCTGAGCTCAAATTATCAATGCCACTAAACTCGTGGACGAATAGTGATTAGTATTCTATCACTCTTTGCCCATCAGTGTCGACGGCTTTAACAGCTTAGGCCGGCCTGCTATTGCTATTGCTACACGACTAGAGAAGACTACTGCTCTCTCAGGGCTCTTTTCAGGAGATAACACTGAGTGTTAAGGATTGTACTGCGCGTTTGGGAAATTTTCTTTGATGTCTGGATAATGATAATGAATGAACATTTATGAGGGATGACTGAAGAATAGTCTGTATTCTGAGTCTGAATTCGAATAAAAAAAGATTTAAACGATGAAAGCGTTCCAATATGAAGGAGAGCGATGTGGAGCGGCAGAACTGAAACAACCCCGGAATCGGCGGCTCTGGGATCCAAGTCCTTGACTTTGCGGTATACATTCTTGACCAGCTTTAAGGGATCGGAAGAATTCTGTGAGATGATTTCATGATTCGTTAACGTCACAGAGATCCAGGCGAATTATTCGCGTAGCGGTTTGTGTGATGTATCATTGCCTGACGAACAGGGGCCAGTATCTGTCTAAAGTGTTCCTTAGGCTTTCCCGCAGAGCAGAATGCGAAAGCGAGAGCGAGCCGCCCCACTAAGCAAGACCGACTCGGTAAGACAACGCTGCCGCATTCTCTGCTCCATTTTCTGCCGTAGGAGCCAACACGTATGATCCGGCGTAACAGTGTACCCGATAGACCATGCGCATCTTGGACGTTCCTGTAAGCCGTTAATTGCGCGTGGCATCCTGCCACTCATTCCATTAGCAGCTCAGATTCTCCGGCCCGTGGGCACCGAGTCCGAGAAGAGACATGTCTCTAATAAGCCGGCCAACAGGTCTCGCCTCCGGACTTTCAATTTAGTAATCTAGACGGCGCCAGCGGCTAGGGATATTTCGTATTTAAATGTGGAGAAGGCTGTCCATCTAGGGATTACGGACCTATCTCTAGCCATATAAACCAACCGTGATGCCTCGTGGGTTGAAGATATCAGCCAGAGCTTCACACGATAACACGAGTAGAAATACCTGTACACAAATCATCTCTCTGTCCTTCAGACTTCTAGAAACCATTTCCCATATCAAGTCTCGTTCGACTCTCAACATGACATCCGAGTTTCGCCCAAAGTTGGCACCAACCACCAGACCTCTCTCCTTCAAGTCAACTGCTGAGATCTCTGTAAGCCAGTCCCTTTGATGATCTGTGTAGATCCCCAGATGGCTGACCCGTGGTAGCTTCTTGTTAAAGATGCTTTCAAACTACACACCATCCTCCTCGGTGGCGCCCTCCTACAACTCCTCCTCTGTACCACCCTTCCTCTTCGCTGGGCAATCGTTCCCCCTTCGATCATTCTTGTCAACTCCGTCCTTACAACCGTCTTCCAGATCTTTTCTTCAAAGCCGAACATCTTGACGGAAAGAGTCGTTGCCGGGCGTACTACTGCCCAACTTCCCCTCCAGGATGGTACATTCGGCACCCAGCCCGCCCCCAAGCCCATCGTCGTCTTCAACCTTGGCGTCCAGTTCAACCATCCCCTGGGCCTCCTCGCGCCTCACGCGCGCGAAGTCTCGGAGAGGTTCCTCGCTATGTTCAAAGAGCTCAAGTCTCGCCGTGAAGAGCTCGGCTTCCTAGGCGCATCTAGCTGGCGCGGAACCGACCGCGGGGGCCACAACACGCTCAACACAACCATGTACTTTAAAGACGTGGAGAGCATTCACAAATTTGCTCACGAGCCGTTGCATCGGGAAGCATGGGATTCCTTCGATGCTAAAAAGTTTGGCCATGTTGGGCTCTATCATGAGACTTTTGAGGTGCCCGCCAAGGCTTACGAGTCAATGTATGTGAACTGTCATCCTGTGGGATTGGGGAGGCTGTTTGACAAGGCCGAAGAGAAGGGGCAGGAGGAGAGGTGGGTAAACAGTTTGGTGAGTGCCGATACGCCGGCGTTGAAGACGCAGTATGCAAGGATGGGCCGGTACGAGAACGGTATTCCGAAGGAGGCTTTGTGAAGCCGATGCCACGTTTGTTGCTTATTTTTAAGCATGTTCTGTCTAGTCAAGGAAGCGGCGTTTAGCATGGCATTTGAGCATGAATTGTATCTAATATGAGGGCCAACACTAAGATAGGTCCCAACAATACCCTCTAACCTGTCTCGATCCCGAAATCTCACATCAAAACCCATACGTTCCCCACTACAACACCGGCTAATACCACGAACGTGATGATTCCCGCCACAGCCCTATCCCTCACGGCCATCGGCTCAAGTTGGTTTCCCGTGTCGTTGGATTTGCCGCTTCCGGCGTTGGGATTCCCCTGACTCGTCCCGCCGGTACTGTTGGTAACTGCCGCGCCAACCTGATGATCCACGAGTGTGTACACGACGGCTGACAGGGCATTCATCTGCGACCCAACACCGACGATACCATCAAATGCAGTTGATAACCAGCTAAATCCACATGCCGTTCCTGGAACGCCCTTGAATCCTTGGTCCAGAGACCCCGTGCAGACTTTTACAGCTGCAGAAGCGCTGGATTTCAGGAGGGGACTGATGGTACTGTAGGTGTGAGGAACCATCTGCGCAGTTGCAGCAAGCCAACGGGCGTAGTAGCCCTTGAAGCTTTTTTGATTGGTATCACAAAGGGAGCCAACAGCCTGCTCGCAATTGGCTTCGTACATGACGCCGTCTTGAAAGAAACGGCTTATTGTGGTGTTGAGGATACCATCAATACGAGTCTTCCATTCCGCCTTTTCGGTGTAGTTGTACATGACCGCCGCACCGTGGAGGAAAATTCCTGAGTTATAGGTCCACTGTGCAGAGTTGATGCCGCTGCAGTTCGCATCGCCGATGGTTGCGCCATCGTAGACGTTATAGGTTCCGGTGATAAGCCCGGCCGCTTGTTCCCATTCAAAGACCGTGGCTGCCCAGTCTCCATATGTACTGTTTCCCGTGTACCTCGCCAACCGAGCTGCAATATTAAAGAAGCACCCGTTCGCAATGGAGTTCTTGTAATTGTACCCGCCATTGAACGAGTAAATCTGCCACCGCAGGCCCCCTGAACAATGCTGCGTATCCCATCTGGTCGCATACTCGTTGAAGACTGCTTGTACGAGAGCTAACCATTGAGGTTGGCTAGGGGGAGGATTGGGAAACTTGTGCTCGGCGGCGGACATGGCGGTCATGGCCCAAAATCCCTGGTCGTCGTTGCCCTCGACCAAAGTCTGGTTTTCCGGCATAAAGTCTGCCTGCTTGCCGGCTTGATGGAGCATGGCTTGAGTGGTAACGTCGTTGTAGGTCGTGTCGCCAGTAAGCCACCAGTAGTCGATCAGTGTGCCGAACATGGCTCCGGCCTCCCACCCTAAAACATAAGTAAGTATAACTTGACATATCAGGACAACGGCGTCTAACAGTAGTAAGGCTCTGGCAAGTTTCCAGGGACGTCGCCGGTGTTGTTACCGGTGTAGTACTTCATCAACCCATAGGCGATGGTGCTAGCCGCACTCTTGACCGATCCTAAAGCTTTCAGTATTGTTCAGACGAGTTAAGAGAGGATAGACATACTATCATCATCCCAAATTACATCAATGCTGTTTACCAAGCCTCGCCAAAAGCCTAGGGCGAGCAGTGCCGTCGATATTATAGACTTCATGACGAGTTTCAGGTTGTCGAAGAACGATCACAACCTCTGGAACGAAGACCAGAGGGGAGAATATCAAGACCGGTGTGCGGATCAACAACCCGGCTCGTATCCAGTGGGTTAGGGTCCTTGATCCGGGTATTGCTTATACAGGAGCAAGCATTAAATCCAATGACAGGGAGTGAATGGTGACGTGACTTCGAAAGAAGCACGGCACGCATGTTCATTATGATACTTGAAGCAAAACATATTTGAGGAATCAATATGGGTTCACCCACGGCCGCACGTCGGTATGAAACAACAACTCCACCGAGCTCATCAAAAGCGTCGAGGTCAGTGCCTGTATCAGTTGGGGCAAAGGAAGGGGTTAAAGGGGTTTGACAGGCGAGAATCCCCATGAGAGTAACGGCAGCATTCTGTCTTTTGGGATGTGTATCCATTCGAGCTTGGCATTACGGGCGAGACAGTGCTGAATGCTGTAATTCGTGATGAGGCTGTGCTAATGAACACTGCCCGTTTGAGGTGGTATTTTAGCTACAGCTTCGTGTTAAGAAATTAAACCTCGGAAAAATCATCTCTCAGAAGCAAATCAAGATCTACAGAGAACTTGGGGGTTTGACATGAAGCGTGATCACCACTATCCATCTCCACGCTCACTTAGATTGAAGTCGCAAAGTCCCCAGATCTTAGTTTCGGATCTCTCCAAGGGCTAGACCGGCGGACCCTCAAACGGTAAGAACGGCTATTTCAAGCTCAGACCTTTTTCTCCATAGGCGCCTCAGGTCTGGTTTTCAGCAACAGCGTAAGACGCTTGCCAAGATAGGCCAAGGGTCTACCTTCGGTGGCGATTAGCGCACACGATGCGTTACGGGGTCGTTGCGAATCCTTCAGGTCGTATCCCTGTCACGCAGTTCGGAGCACACGTATGCCGAACGCGTTTCTGCCGTCGTTAATCTGTGGTGCAGGAAGGAGTCTGGATGCCTTCATTTCAAAGTGCGGTCTGGGCGTCACCCTGGGATGTCGATGTAACGGATGTGGGTTTCCCGCGGGACGTGGGACGAGCACCTGGGTCAGGAGGGTCCTCGATGTTCCGCCTCAGGGCCATTGCTTACCAAATCATCAGGTGTCTCCAAGTCTCCGCCCTCCATGTCTCATTTTCTTCTTCTCCAATCCATGAAGTGTCATCGCCTCTGATTTCTCCATGATTACCCGCACGAGCAACGGACGTAAAAATGCGCAGTGACGCCGCCATGTCAACCCCCAACCCCCGTTTTCTATCGGTGATGATGGGGGGTTCATCGGCTTCTTACTTCCCGGTGCTAGCGCCTCTAGATTGGTGCCTCTTACTGCGAGCATCCTTAGTCGACCGCTTTAATTTTCAGCTGGCCAATCTATTCACGGCGACCTCAAATCCACGTGCGCGAAAACAGCATCATCGCGTCAAATGCGTCCTACAAGCAGGGACTCGGAAAGCCATGTGCCGGGCAGTAGTGGTTGGTCTTGGTCCAATTGAGCATCTTTGCCTCAGCCTTACCTCGATATCATTTGGCCACCGGGAAAGCCACCCGTGCTAACGCTGCCGATCAACATGATCACCTTAGAAGCGATCTCGCACTAACGCACTGAAATATTTTGTTTTTATGTCCAGGACCTCCCTTCCAGACTTTTCTCCCCGTAGCTTGCTTTCTTCAACTACACACCAAGTCATCATGTTCGTTATTCGGTTGTCTTTCGGTGTCTTTGTAACTGTGCTTTTGCGTATGGCCAGCGCTGCTTTGGATCCTATCTGTGTAACGCAATCCCAACCAAATCCAATCAAAGATATGTACCCCAACGAGGTGACAGGGTTGCTCAACGCAACTCTGGCTATCGTGGCAATACCTCTCAAGACTGCTCGTCGAATCATCCCGTACAAGATCCTAGAATCGTCATACCGATCGCTATTACCGGAGTTTCCCAACGACATGTATCCAGTATTGGTGCAGGCCGCTCATGATCATGACATCAACTACCAGGATTTCACGATACCAGATTTCTCGGTAAGTTGCTCGTAACGAAACTCGATAGGGTCTAAGCTAACGTTTGTTTCAGCGAGGCGGTTACGAATTCCCTTTTCTCGACCTCCTTGGTAACGGATACTCCCCTTTTCGATGGGCGCCAGAGCAATTCATAACATCGACCAATGCCCTTGCGGTCCAAGGATCTCAAACTTATGGTACCATTGTCGATCCTGCAACGTTTAAGCCTGAATGCGACGCATACGGTCCTAAAGACGGAGCTTATTTTGAAGCCAAGAGCACCAACAACTCTCATTATATGTCCTTAGAATTTGGTGCCGAGAGGAACCCGATAGTGGCGCCTCAACTTCTCAACTTCTTCAGAAATGTGACGAACCAGCCAAGCTTCGCGAATGGCAGTACATGTGACTGGATGATTCGATTCTTCAACACTTCTGTCACCGCAGCGCCCTTTGCCCCCGTTGCAGTCAAGGGGAGCGTGAAATCCCGGGTTGGCCCATTTCACGGTGAACAGTGCTTTGAGGATGTCGACGGAATTCAGCTTGCGACGGCGTTTATCGAGAGGAATTATTTGCAGTGCAGCACCCTCGCAGGTGTTACTGCGCCTTGAGACCGGCAACCGCACACTCAGCAGCTCGAGAGGGCTAGGTCAGGTGTCTTATCATAGAGTAGACTAAGCTCAAGCCTAAGGCGCGAAATGGTTTAACGGCCTTACTTTACGACTTTGATGAATCAACGATTTCAGACTTCGATTCTAATCGCAGAGACTGCTTTTCTGACATTTTGAGATTTCAGAGATTAGAACTCTGATATACAAACGTATATATTATTTCAAACTCTTATTTGTTCATCCTTTGATAGACGTATAGTGTTTTTTCTAGAATCTACTACTGTTACTTCAAAAGCACGAGTTTCTACATAGAGTGACGACTGTACTCGTTTTCTCGTGGCCTTATTGAGCCCTCCCCCGGTCGTTATCCCTCGATTTACCTTTTGAGGCTGGTGATGTTCACTGTCGCTCTGTCTAGTCCTTGTTAACGTCACAGAAAACCCTCGAATCTTCATCTCCTCGGACTTCGTTGGAAACGACTCCGGAGGGCGCGCGTGGCTGCCCAACGGCATACACTTATGCAATTCGCGAGAAGACTGAGATCACTCAGATGATAAAGAGCGACTATTACAATCACTGAATGATCACTATAGCGGCGGCTAGTTTTCCGTTGATGTGCATGGGATTCGTGGGGAGATTGACCTTCCTTGAACAACAGTGCTATGCTCCGGTGGAGTTGAGGGGTGTCGGATCGTAATCATAAGCCCATCAAACGCTGTATCCCACACGAACGCAACCAAATACCACAAGCCTTGATACCATTGATACACAAGGAAAGCTAAAGCTATCACAGAGATGCTGTTTATCTCTGACCCCACACCTAGCAATATCGGACGTATCGGGCTACAGAACCCCGCCGCACTTAGACGTCACTTCCCCCATCTCCAATTCAACTGCGGCATCAGTCTACTTGCATAATTCTTCTCAAATTCGTGACTTGCTGTTTTTGGCTCCGACAAGTAAGCCCATCCGTTGATTCAATAAATTCTAGTTCTTCCCATCATGTCGGCGAAACACTTCATCAACGACCCTACCCACCTAGTCAACTCTGCACTCCATAGCCTT
Source organism: Microcera coccophila (assembly GCA_024112705.1). Taxonomy (NCBI): domain Eukaryota; kingdom Fungi; phylum Ascomycota; class Sordariomycetes; order Hypocreales; family Nectriaceae; genus Microcera; species Microcera coccophila. The sequence goes on along the minus strand of JAMYIC010000232.1, from coordinate 8,038 downwards.
ACACTCACGAACCCATCCATCGCTCTGGATTCAGACAACAAAATTGTGTATCGTCGTCCTTCGCGTAATGCTTCTCAAGTCTCCATAGTTTCAGGTGGTGGTTCCGGCCATGAACCCTCCTTCGCCAGCATGGTTGGTGAGGGGATGCTGTCGGCGGCAGTCGCAGGAACCATCTTCGCCAGTCCATCGGCAGAGCAGATTCGAACGGCTATCACCTCCCGAGTTGACACGTCGAATGGCGTTTTAGTGACAGTCATGAACTACACTGGGGATGTGCTCAACTTCGGCATGGCCATTGAGAAAGCCAAGGCCGCGGGACTCAATGTTGAGATGGTAGTTGTTGGAGATGATGTGGGTGTTGGCCGCGGACAAGCCGGGAAAGTTGGAAGACGAGGAATTGCTGGGACTGTTCTGGTTCACAAAATCTCCGGTGCTTTAGCTGCCAAGGGGAGGTCACTGGAACAGGTAGCCAAAGTCGCCCGGTTGACAGCCGAGAACTTGGTGAGCGTGGGAGCCAGCCTGGAGCACGTCCACGTCCCGGGACGTAAGCCCGTCCCAGAAGGTGTTCTTGAAATCGGTGATGTCGAAGTCGGCATGGGTATTCACAATGAGCTCGGGTCAGAGAGGGTGAAACTCGAGTTGCCTGAGCTTGTTGACAAGATGCTTAACCAGCTACTTGACCAAAAGGACAATGATCGTGCATTCCTGAATGTCAATTCAAACGAGGTAGTTCTGATGGTCAACAACCTTGGTGGGGTCAGTGTTCTCGAGATGGGCGGTATCACAGCCGAGGTTGTCAGCCAGCTGGACAAGAAGCGCAGTATCCGACCCGTCCGCGTCCTCAACGGCACCTACATGACGAGCTTAAACGGTCTCGGTTTCAGCATCACCCTTCTCAATGTGGTTAACACCGACATCGGAGGACCAAGCATGATTGAGTTGTTAGATGCTCCCAGCGAAGTCGTCGGCTGGTCGAATCCTATTCAAAAGGCCACTTGGGAGGCGAAGAATACAGCTACCAGGACAGAGTCTAACAGTACGAACCAGGAGAACAAGCCCAGCGACCTGAAGATGGATGCGGAGGTGGAGAGGTCTGCTTTGACCAATGCTTTGGAGCGGGTCATTGCTGCTGAACCCGACGTCACCAAATACGACACCTTTGTGGGTGACGGAGACTGTGGCATTGGTCTCAAGAGAGGCGCTGAAGGTGAGTCAAGGAGTTGTCGACGACTAGAATCAGATACTAACTCAGATCCAGCCATCCTCAAGCACATCAAAGATAAACCATTGGGCGGCGATGTTGTAGTAGACCTGGCCTCCATTATACCAGTCGTGGAGAACAGCATGGACGGCACGTCAGGTGCCCTCTATGCCATCTTTCTCAACTCCCTTATCCATGCCCTTCGCGGTCTTGCGCCCGGCGATGCCTCGCCAAAAACTTGGGCCAGGGCGCTAAGGGAGAGCTGCAACGCTCTATCCAAGTACACTCCTGCCCGTCCCGGCGACCGAACACTGATTGATGCTCTTTATCCTTTCGTGGAGACTCTGGAAGAGACCGGTGACGTCAAGAAGGCAGCAGAGGCGGCCAAAAAGGCCGCTGAGGATACGAAGGGCATGCGAGCCAGCTTAGGACGATCGGTTTATGTCAGAGGTAGTAGCTACGAGGAAATCCCTGATCCTGGCGCCTATGGTCTAGCCAGCTTCTTCCTTGGGTTGGCTGGCCTTACCGAAGAAGATTGGGAGCGGGTGTGATTCGTGCTCTTTGATATCTCCACCAAGAAATAGGTCAGTCAAGGACGCGCCGTAAGCTAGCGCTTTGGAAAGGGGTTGGAAATGGCGAATCAAATAGTAAACAGAATGCCGAATTCGTGTGCGCAAAATCACCATATTTTCAACGCCTTTGTGGTCCCTATAAGTCTCGCCCATGAGACAATACGTACAACATCCCGACCTCGATAGAAACCTTGCATTTGAGACCGCGATAGACGAAGAAAAATCAGCTCAAAAGTACCAAAATGACGCTGTCACCCCGCAGGAACCTAGACGCCGTTAGCAATCCATACGTCGTGACCGCCAAATGATCTGGTTCGGCGTCACATAAGCTAGAGGACTACTCACATCTTGCTGATGAATCTATCCTTGTTCACTGGCCGGCCCTTCTTTCCATTTGCTAACCGAGGTGTTTCTGTCCACATCTCCTTCACGTTCTCCAGAACCATATTGCAGTGTCGGTCGAACGCCTTGACACGCGCAAGAAGCTTGCGGTTGTTTCGAATAGAGATGAGAACCTGGACATGCGATCGCACGGCGGTCTGGAGGATGGACAAAGGTCCTGCGGAGAACTCGTGCTCCTCGAGCTGGGCAATCTCGAACTCGCTGCTAGGTTGTTAGCGGTGGCCTTCGCGGGGCGGGGAGATATCAGAAGGTTTCATACGTGAGTTCGTTGCGCGACTTTGTGAGCAGTTCTCTGTTTCAAAGTCAGCCTTAGGATCGCATTTGCAGGGTGATTGTTTCGTACTGTATCTTTGCGTCAGCCATTTTGGGTGGATTTCCTGTCGTTGAATGAAGTTGCGCGCGCGCAAGGCTGAAGCCCAGGAGCTCAAAAAGTTAAAGGTTAGACAGGTCTGCTATGATTGGCTCGAGCTGTGGGCCTCGTCCAGCTTCATGGCTGGTGGATGGCAGCTGGTAGCAGCTGGCACCTACTGGCAAATTTACAGCGGCAAGCTACTGTTACCCGCGGGACGAATTTTGGTTCTATGCCGAAAGATAGAAAAGCATTGCCGCGACATCCCGTTCAGCACCGCGACCTGAGATCGACTTGTCACTCGATGCCCATGTCAATTCCATGAGCGCATCGACAATTGATACTTAATGTCCTTCCGAATTCTTGCGGCGCGAGTTGGTGCGGCAGCTAATGCTGCGAGTGTCCGAAACTCGAAAAGCACCTTCGGTATGGCCCAACAAGCAACAGTCCTGAGCTCCTCTCTAAGTGCTCGACAAGTGAGGAATATCAAGTTCATGATAATACAATTTGGGTTCTAATGGGTCGTTTTTAGCTATCCACCGAGGCCGCCTCGATCAAAGAGCTCCCAGGAGACGAAGCCAACGATGTCGTTTTTGAGAGCAAATATGGTCTGCGTACCGTTATGCTCAACCGACCGAAGAAACTGAACTCGCTGAATGGATCGATGATCCGGAAAATTGTGCCTCGCATGATTGAGTGGGAGAAGTCCGATATCGCCAATGTTGTGGTCATGAAGGGTGCGGGTGAAAAGGCCTTGTGCGCAGGCGGTGATGTTGTCGCGCTGGCCGAGCACAATCAGGATGGCCAGGATGGATGGAAGAAATCGGCCGACTACTTCGCCCTCGAATACAAGCTCGACCACTACATTGCAACTTACAAGAAGCCCTACATTGCCTTTATGGACGGCATCACCATGGGCGGCGGTGTTGGTCTCAGCATCCATGCCCCCTTCCGGATTGCGACAGAGAAGACCGTCTTCGCGATGCCGGAGACTACGATTGGATTCTTCCCCGACGTCGGAGCGTCTTTCTTCTTACCGAGAATGAACGGGTCTGTTGGCACTTACCTGGCATTGACCAGTGATCGGTTGACTGGGCCCAACGTCTTCTACTCCGGCATCGCCACTCACTACCTGCACTCTTCCAGTCTACCCGATCTGGAATGTCGCCTTGCCGAGTTGAGATTCCGAGATTCCGATACTCTAGAGGACCGCCTGCTGCTCATCAACGACACCTTAGAGGAGTTCTGCACTGGTTTGCCCTATGACCAGCCTTTGCAATTGAGCGGAGAGATACGTAAGGCAATCGACCGATGCTTCAGCAAGAACAGCGTCGCCGACATCATTGCTGCCTTGGAGGCCGAGCGGGGTGAGACGGAAGAGTGGGCACGAAAGCAGTTGGTCACGCTGCAGAAACGATCTCCTACCTCTGTGCACGTAACGCTTAAGCAGATGCGCGAAGGAGAAAGCTGGGACATTGCCAATGCGTTTAAGAGAGAGCACCAGATCGCTGGCAAGTTTATGCAGCATCCCGACTTCAGCGAAGGCGTGCTGTCGTTGTTGGTACGCAAGCAGGCACCCAAGTGGCAACCCGAGTCGCTCGCCGCCATCCCGAAAACCAACGACGTGGCATCGGCATTCTTCGACTTCAAGAAGGGCGATTCCATCGAACTCTTCGATGATCGAACATACAAAGCGTATCCCTACCAGGTCCTTGGTGTGCCAACAGAAAGCGAGATTCAGGGGATGTTATCTGACCGCCCTTGCACGCAAGAAGAGCTTGTCAATGCAGTCGTCGCTTCGAGAAAGGGTCGACAGGGAATTTCGGACGTGGCGAGAGAGATTGTCAGTCGCAAGACGGAGGTGGGTGCTCAAGGCAACGCCAAATGGATCGCTGCCGAGACAAGCAAATTGTAGAGGGACAAGGTATAAAGTGGAAAGACGGGTGATGGGATTAAATAATTGTAAGATAGAAGTCACTACTCGATGTAATCGGGCGGTGCGTTGTGCGAAGAAATGAAAACTGGATGGATTCATGGTAAATGTGGTGGTGTCAAATGAAAGCGTGATCAGAATGTGCTAATTGGTGATGGTGCGAATAGTTGCATTTGACGCGGAATGATTCGCGATGAAAAAGTGGCGACCGACAAGTGTCAAAAACGAGACACAAAACCTCCAAAAGTAAGACGGGGAAGCTTGTAGAAGTCGCAGCAGAAAAGCCTCATTTTATTGGGTGACTCGGGGTGTTCAGAAAGCTAAAAACAACCCTGTAAAGGAGGGGTGGCATGGCAGTTTAACCTCAACAAAGATCCATCCTTCTAACTGCGTCCAAGGATCAAATACGCGGGACAGATGACAAGAAAGAAAGACCATGACGAGCTCGATCCAAATCTCGTCTCACAGCCAGCAGACCAGGCTTCAGGCAAGGGGGCAGATATAAAAGGCCAGGGCCCGCCCCCGAACCCCGTCGAGATGGTCCCAAAACCTCTCCCAGTTCATTATTCTTGCTAGATTTCCATCAATGCCCGTTGCTGGGTGCCCGGAAGAGCAGCGTCTAAAGTCCGAGCGAGGAGTCTGCAAAGGGGGGCTTTGTTGGGCCAACGACCCGAGCCCGCTCCATCTTTCCCTTCCTCGAGCTCACGTCCTAGCAACCAGCAATTTCCACCCACGAAAACCTAGAGCCGACACGAATCCGCCCGCACGTGAGGGGATAGAAACGGCTTGCCACCGCGACTGCCGGGGCGACTAAGCGATTCTTTGCTGTAGATCCCTAGGATACGAGATCCCCAAGCCAGTCTTCAGCAACCCCTTCAGCAGCAGCAGCAGCCTGCGCGGACCTTGACGGCCGGTGATAGGCGGGGCCGGATTCGGTATCTCTACGGGATCTACCCCCGAAACCCCCGTTCCGAGCTGCTCACAGCACGTGCTCTTGGCGCGTCTCAGCCAGGCGGGCGCTTGCTTACATAAGGTGACTTGTCTCGGGAATGGGCCGCTGGGCGCGCTAACGCTAGCACTTTAGTGGTGAGCGCTCTCACGTCACTGACACCATCCCACTCGCCGACACCCGCCCAATTTGGACATCACCAGAGTTGAACTCACGCGCGTTGGCGTCTCTCTCTGTATATCATTCGAGGGCTCCTGTTTCTTCCACAGCTCATATTTCTTACTCCTACATCTCCCTTTCCTCGATCCAGCCTCTCCCACTACGGTTTTTGCTGCTTTACTGTTTTTCGCTTAACTACAGGTCGCGCGTACCCACTACGTTTCCGGGCCATCTTTAAGTGGCAGATCCACTTTCCCGGACGCGACTTAGACAGGGCGCGTCACGAACATGACACCTGCCTCTCCAGTTCAATAACGTACTACGCCCAGGCATTAACCTTATTGTCCTCTCAATCCACTTTTCGATATATTCCTTTTACTCTTTTTAACCTGTCCCTCCTCAACCTCAACCGGTGCTCCATTGTACGTCCTCGACTCTGGTCTTCCAGAGGGAGCTACCGTCATGGCGTCGCCTATGCCTCTCGCGTCCATGAACGGGTGGAATCCCAACGGCCACACGATGCCTTCGACGACTGACTTTGACGAGTCTGGTCTCCAGATGAGACCCATGGGCCGTATGTGACTTGGAGGACTTTCTATGTGCAAGCATGCGGCTGGCTAACGGAGTGGTGCAGTCAAGGTTCACTACACGTTCGATAAGGAGGGCAAGGTCAACTGCCTCGCGAGGTACTCCCAACCACTACAGGTCCAAACAATACCTATCGACGACAAGAATGCCATTGGTGTTGTAGATTTACGAGTTTGCATACAGGCAGTGACCGAGTGCAGTCCTGAGCTTGCTGGCCAAGAGGGAGACTATACTGTTTACGCCGTCGATTACTCGGAGCCAGACACGCCATTGGTCGGCCAGGGCATGTTGTCATGGGTGCTAGAGTCAATGAGTAATGATTGGAACGGTCAGCCACCCAAGATGGTCACGGGACGGGTCACTAAGAACCTGCTTGCTGTGTTTGGTGGGGGGAATCGAGAGACACTTGAGGTCAAACTCAAGCTCACCGCAGCCGCCAGAGTACTGCGACCGGAACCTCAGCTGAACTTGGATATGCAACCAATGAGGCCGATGGAGCAAGCTACGACCCCTACCGGGGTTTCGGAATGGAATTCTTTCCTTCAGTCAAATCCTCAATTGGGTCAATCAGCTCACGTTTCCCGGGTTGCCTCACCAGCGCTATCCCAAGGTCAGCCACCCATAATGAATCGAGACCGACGCGAATCGTTCGGCCCTCTTCAGCAAAGTATGCCAAGCCAGGAGATTCAAAGAATAGCACCGATGCCCATTGACCCCAGTACATTGCTGCCTCAACAAGGCCCCTCACCAAGGCCTTCTAGCAGAAGCTCTAAGAAGAAACCGCCAACCGGTCGACCTCGTGGCAGGCCCCGCAAGAAGCCTGTTGAGGGGAACACCTCTGGCTATGAGGATGGGACTGAAGGGGAAGATGGACCTGTAAAGAAGAGGGCGAAGACGACCAAGGTGGAGAAGGCCGTGCCAAACCCGTTTGGAGCTGGCCCCGATTCGCTCAGAGTCGCTGCGAGCACTTCAGGATCGCTACGAAATTTCCGACCCATTGCCAACAACGAGAACGTGGCTGGCAGTCATTTACAGGAAGTTCCACGAGCTCCCACGCCTGTCCCAGAGGGAGGGCCCATGGGACTGCCCCCGCGAATGCAAAACGCGAGCAAAATACGCCGAGAGTCATCATCAATGAGCCAGGAGCTGAAAGCGAACTACACAAATCAAAAGCCACTACGAGCACTGTCTCCTAGTCAGGAAGATGGTCGTTCACCCGAATCTGGAGCTCCTACGCCCAACTACTCAGAGGACAGTCCACAGGAAATCGGCTCATCTCCTCCCGTCCCCCGAACCACACCCTACATGCGGTCCAGCCCTCCTCCTTCTAGTCCGATGCTCCCACCTATGCGCCAACCTCAAATACCACTTGATTCCAGTTTCGCAATCAACGACACGGATTGTCTGTTTGAGGAAATAGCAGTTCAGCCAATTCAAGAGGAACGAGCAGTGTCTTCTCCTGCTAAGCGCCCCGTTGAAGCGATCGATTCTTCTGGAATCCCAACTCAGGTCTTTCGATTACAAGCTGGTCCTGACGGCCGAGAAATCGTCCACATCCGCAACTACAACACCCATCTAGTTACGGCAGCACCTCCTCAAAATGCAGAAGTTCCCTCTCTCCCTCCTCTGAAGAAAGATGCGCCCGCTCAACCCCGCCGCAATCGAGCGCCTACTCAGAAGGGGGCTAAGCGATCCTCAGCGCCCATTCTTGCGCCTACTCCTCCACCTACTACTGATGCTATCGAGAAGGCTCCGAGTCCTGCCCCCGCGCCAGAGGTTACACCAGAAATCGCCCCGGAAGCTGTTGAGCCCACTGAGGCGATGGAGCAGGAGTCCACAGCCGAATCAACATCTAATCCTGAGGAAGAAGCCATACTTGCCCTGC
>JAMYIC010002309.1:19991-32075 GCA_024112705.1 Microcera coccophila | reverse complement strand
TTTTTTTTTTTTTTGCCCTGAAGAATTGAATGCGTGAGGCCGATGGTGCGAAACACGTTGTACAGTGCTTTTCTGGCGTTCCGGAAGCCCCGGGTTTGAGACAAGACATAAAGCCAACTTGAGGCATCTGCCCGAGTCATGCTGGTTCCAAGTCCGTGTATCTGAACGAAGACATCAGAGCCATTGGCCAATGTTTCGACCTAGCTTGTCAGACGAGTCGGTAGTTGCCTGAAGCCGACCTGCTGCTCAGCCCTGTTTCACAACGTTGTGTTTGGCTCGAGTACGACGGGATGGCTATGTTTTGCGAGCCGAGCATGCGTCAGGATCGCCAAGCCCACCGGTACCTACTGCGTATTCATGTCGGCAGGTCGACCAAGTGCAGATCATCCTCGCTTTATCGGAGATTTGATTCGCGCCGTCCACGAAGGATCGGTATTCGCCAAGAACTTAGGCTGAATATGGGGAATAGGCAATTCTGACATCTGCTCTGTGTGATTAGAACCGAGGCTGAGCTAGAGGTGCCGGGGCGGGTTCTGGGATTCCCATCATCAAATGTGATCCTGTCGAAGAAATAGGAAGCTTTACTGCTGATCGATCAGCAGCGGACAGAATCGAACGGGCTACCTTAGCCGCCCTGTGCACTTTTAGTTGCCCGGTATTCTAACCACGTCAGGCTAGTTACTGATGATTTTCGCAAGCTAATGATTGTTCGAACTGGCACTTTGCACGCACCGCCTTTGCACGCAATGGCGATACGTAAAGGGCACTGTGTACAAAGGCTGTTGTGTGTGTAAGGGCTGTTGTCCGAATGATTGAAGTACGTGTTGGCCAGGTAGAAGCTTTGGTGAAGATGCTGGGTGGAAATTTGGAGAGCTGTCAGTTGAGAAAGTTAGAAGGAAGGGGCAGCTATAGGGTGGTTGACGATACGGACTTCCGCTTAACACTCTGCGTTTCAATTTTGAGGTAGACATCAAGTTTGTCCCTCTCACATTAGATTCCCTTATCAACATCCGAGATCGAACCCTACAGAATCTACCCTACAACAATTCTACACGGCATGTCTTCTGCCAATACCAATAAAGCCCCTCCAAGAGGGTTTGTTCTTTATTATCCGATCTTTGACGAGTCCCCAACTTCAGCCGGGCCGGTGGGGAAAGACGAGGGTATCTACTTCACCAAAGCAACCTTGATCGGTCAAGACGACATAGTCGAGGCCGTGCATCGGGAGAAGCTTGTCAAGAGTGATGGTAAACGCATGGAGTCGAAGGCGAACCGCTCCAACCAAGATTACCAACGGGTGCAGAGGACGAAAAGAAAAACGAGCTCGACACCACAGCGCAGACATTAAGCAAATAATCTTGAGCGGATATTCCACTTGGGAGATCCATCAAGCAGACAAAGGCGTGTGTCCTTTGCCCTTTGTTGCCCTTTGCATTAACTTTCAGGCACTGGATCTCGGTGCCTGGAAGATCACCACCTCCTTCGGCCACTGAGCCGACGTCATTAGACCCCGCCAGACCCCGCCACGAAACTCCAGCTTGGGAGCGTCTACGAATCAACAGCTCCAACAAAGCTTCACCTTTCGATTGTTCATTTGTCAGCTCTCCCAACATCCTCTTTACCCCGATATTCTGTCTGACATTTCTGCTTCCCTTGCCCTCAACATCTTGCGCATACTGACGATTCACACCCCAACAATGTCTACCGCCACGAATCCCGACCCTGCGGCCGACCGCCCTGCCTTCATCCCGCTCGAGGCAAACCCCCAGCTCATGACGACGTTGATCCACAAGCTGGGGGTCTCATCCGCCCTTGAGATGCACGATGTTTACTCTCTTACGGACCCGGATCTGCTTTCCTTCATCCCCCGCCCTGCGCTAGCTCTACTGCTCGTCTTCCCCGTAAGCGCCGTTTACGAGAGTCATCGCCTGGCAGAGGACAGCCTAGTCCAGGACTACCATGGCAAGGGGGATACGGAGCCTGTTGTATGGTGGCCCCAGACAATCCGAAATGCCTGTGGATTGATGGGCTTGTTGCATGCCGTCAGCAACGGCCAAGCTACGAACTTTATCGGTACGGAACCAAGTGTCTATCTGGTGGTTGTTCCACTAACCGCAGTTTTAGAGGAAGGATCAACGCTCGACGAACTCATCAAGCAGAGTATCCCCCTCGATCCTCAAGGCCGAGCCCAACTCATCGAACGAACACCCGCGCTCGCGACAGCTCACAAGGAGGCTGCCACGCAGGGCGATACTGCTGCACCCAACGCCGAAGACCATGTCGAGCTTCATTACGTCTGCTTTGCAAAGGGGAAGGATGGTGGTTTATGGGAGCTTGATGGACGCCGGAAAGGTCCAATCAAGCGAGGCGAACTGGCGGAGAATGAGGACGTATTAAGCCCCAAGGGTCTGAGCCTGGGAGCCCTAAAGTTCTTGGAGAGGGAAGGTGGTGATTTGAGATTCAGTGCTGTCGCTCTGGCTGGTTCTGTGGATTAGAGAAGACCCGGATGTCTCCGCCGTTATGATTAGGACCGGACCTCAGAGCAGAAGCTCACAATGATACCCAGAAGTTACAATGCGAAAGGGATTGCAAAGTCGCCTCCAGGTTGATGCTCGGCCTCAACAAGGGTGACTGGTCTTAGGGCACCGTGTGACATTACATCCCAGTTCGATATCACGATAATATTAGGGACAAACCAATGCCCCAAACGAACGAGGCCTTCCCCATGTTCCCGACCAACTGTAAGACGTAACTCCAAAGATGACACCGTTTACAATAGACTCAAGCGCCTAAAGAGGCGGGTTCCTCGAAAGCCGCAGCGCAGCCTCCGCTAGGCACCGCCATTCGCACTCTAGCAGTTCAGCTCCCCACTGCGCCTCAACGCCAAACAGAGGCAGCGACTTTTAACCCAGATATATATATATATATCATTCCGCCCGATCACCACTGCACCCCCAACCCCTTCTTCTTCGTCTTCTCAAAACCACCGATTTTGTTCTTCCAAAAGTTTCAATCAAAACCCTCAAGTATAAAAATGCGTGAGTTTCAACTTCCTTCATATGCGGGAACAGAGCGTTGGATTAACGAGAATAGGTATCGGGAGATGGGTCTTGGGACGCAACGTCGAGCACTCTGGCTTGCTGCTCGGCAACGACGCCTGCGGCAAGACGACGATGCTCTACAAGCTCAAGCTGGGGGAGGTGGTTGCGGTGATTCCGACTATTGGGTTCAACGTCGAGACTGTCGAGTATCCTCGAGGACGGAAGGTGACGTTTTGGGATGTTGGAGGTGAGTCCCCCCCATCCCGTTCCTTCAACATCGTGCCCTTCAAGCCTTCAAGCCCTTCACCTCGAACAAACTCATCTCTGGAGCACGGGGTATCGCGAGTGCTAAGGTACACACACCAACAGGCTGTGACAAAATCAGACCCCTCATCCGCCACTACATGCACAAGGACCGCTTCCTAGTCTTCATCCACGACTGCACCGACACCGACAGGGTAGACGACTCGCTCGAATACCTCCGCTTCGCGCTGGACTGGATGACCGAGTTTGGCATTCGACACCTATGGATCCTCTTCAACAAACAAGACGCCCTGCCCCCAGCCGAGCGGGATGCCCTGGTCGACGACCTCCGCCAGCGCTTCGAGGCCCAGATCGCGCCCTGGAAGGATAGACCGGAGCACAGCATCAAAGTCCTCGACACGCCGGGGCTGAGCGGACAGACGGGCGAGCAACTCCTGGAAGTCATGGAAGAAATCGTCAGCACGCTCCAGAACGAGAAGAAGCGTGAGAAGCCGGACTCGTCTGCCACCACGACCGCTGCTCAGCCAAGGAACCCGGAGCTCGAGGGCCCGAGCGAGGGGGAGCTCGTGGCGCAGATTGAGAAGGCTGGCGAGGCGAGCGTCGGGTCGACTGAGTTCTGGGACTCGTTTTTGAGGGGCGATTTGCCGGCTTGGGATCATTACAGTCATCTTCGAGCGGGCTTCTTCGTCATGTACGATTGTTTCGCGAGGGGATTGAACATCTTTGATTGCGCGGACGAGTTCATGACGCATTTGCGGCGGTTGAGAGAAGCGAGGCCAGATAGGTTTCGCAATACTGCGCACAGGTGCGTTCGTTCTCAACACCATATACTGTGAGTTCTGAATTAATTATGATGATTAGGACCATGACCATCTTCTGGTTAGTTCAGCTTCACATCGCGACTACAGCCTTCCAAGTTGACCGCGACTTGGACGAGTTGCCCCCTCTGGATGCCTTTACGGATATCGCTCTCTTCTCGCCTCAGTTGATGAACTCCGGTCTCTGGCGAAGCTATTATTCTAAAGATCTCATGTTCAGCCAACCTGCTATGCAAGATTGGCATCTGCCTGATCTCAAGCCCCTACCAACCATAACACAAACACCGAGGCGAACACATGGTTCGATCAATTCAGCGTCGCAAAGTGACGTGGATAGGCCTCTTCGGTTTGCCTTTGCTGTCATACAAAAGACCCTCTCGTCCAAGGTCCGACGCGGCGCCATTGTAAAGCAAGCTCTCGATAGCTTACAGTCATCTACAATCCGCCTCCGGGCCACGGATCCTTCCATCCCTCCTTACTCGGAAACGCAGGCATACTTCTGGATTCAACTCACCCATGCTGCTTTGCGATCGTTGGAACTCGATCCCTCATCGAATGCCAGCCAGCAGCGCAAATTCGATGGGCCCGTCACGGCCCTCGAGTTCCCTGCTTTCAAGGTGCTCTTCAGTCTTCGAGGCGACGAGTGGATGGAGTATTACACGCCCGCTGTCTGGGAGGCTGTATCTTCCCGAATGAGTTTCGTGAACCCTGATAAGAAACCCTTGCCTAACGTACTAGGAATTCCCTCGAAAGAAAATGTCGATAGGGCACGCACGCGAATGGTGAATGCCGTGAACTACAAGCTCACGGCGCCGGTGGAGTTGCCTCCGCGTGAGGAACTTAACTTTGCCGCTGCGGTACTCCTAGACGAAGCGAAGCTCATGTCTCAGGCGCATCCGAACGTAGCAAGTCGCGCAGGGCTATTATTGTTCCTCCATCAACGGCTTTCCGTGGTTACCGATGCCTCAACAACCAAAAAGACTCTCGCAAACACATCAGCTGAGACTGCTTTGGAGCTCGCTCATAGTATGGGCTCAACTCAAAGCATGTTTTGGGTCCAGCAGGTACTTCTCTCAATGGCAGAAACCGGCGAGGTCCTCGATTTTGAAAAGTTCGTAACGCGAAACACCCATTTTGCATACGAAAACCTGCCATTTATATACTACTCACCGGAGTTGTGGTACAGCGGCGAGGCAAAGGAGGTGTTCATACCTGCTGATAGGCATGCAAGTCGTAGCATTGTGGATCGGAAGTCTTTGTAAACAGTAGAGTCACGCGAATCGAACGATTTGGTTGCCAGGATTCAATAGCTAAGCGAGACTCGGGCCCATGTTTAAATCGATGCCCTCCATCAGAGTCGTCCATTGCGGTGTGTCCCATTCTGGCGCAGCGTTAAAAAACTCGGTCCAAAGCTGATCCCAATCCTGCTCTCCGAAATCTCGGAGCAAATTAGGGTTTCCCATCGCCTGACTGGACGACTTTTCCTGACCTTCAGAGTCCGGTTGAACCGACGCTTGCGTAACCTTAGTGAGCTTGGCCGAGTTGTGCAAGCCTTGGTCCAAGGGTGGAAGTTCGGGGTTGTCAACCCATGAGTCTTGTACCAGATTGTAGTATCCTACGCCCTTGCTGTGAACCATGGACATGAGCGTGTGTATGCCTCTCTGGATCGCTTCCTTGGCTGTCGACGACTCCTGGTTCGAGTATTCCAGCATACGACACGCAGCAAGGACTTCGCCTTTCCTAACACTCGCATCGGGTGCAGTCGGGTCCAGAGAGACGTCGGTCGCGAGAGTGATGGCCGCTAGAAAGACGTGCTGTATTACAGACCAGAACCGCGAGGGGTTTAGGCATGAAGGCAAGCCGATGTCGTTCATCAAACGACGTAGATCGAGAGACGTTTGGGCCGCCTGGACGGATGAAGTTCGTGAATAGGCATACTTGGGGTCTTTGTAACCTGCGAGGTGAAACGGCCGGTGCAGGCGGCAGATGCGCGTGTGAACGCCAAGATGTAGGTTGATTCGTTGCCAGGGGATGTAGGGCCTCTCTTGACAGATGTCGCTGCTCTGTTGTATACTCACAGGGTCGATTTTAAAGAATACCGGCAACGCATCCAGAAACCTTCTAAATCTGGCGTCCAATTCAAGGACTGTACTATAATCGACCTCCTGAGGGTCTACCACTGCCGAGGGTATAGCATCAACAGCTTCCCGGCAGAGCTCCGAAAACTGGATCTTGATTATGAAAGCAGACATAGTTGAAGGAACCGATAGAGGCAGATTGTAGTCCTCTTCGGCTGCGCCGAGTACCTCGTCATCGACGTTGCGGGGATAGTTGACCTTCATGTGTTTGGGGTGGAGAGAATAGGTTCCTTCTTGAGGGCCACCGGTAAACGAGAGGAGCCTACCACAGGAGTCAGAGATTCTTTCCGAGTCATGCCGGAGCCAGATGAACTTACCAGTCGTTGGACACAAGATGCCACCAAATCCTCCGCTGAACCTCAGTTTCTACTAGACTAGCTCCTTGGATTCGTCTTTGTTCTCGTAGCTTTTGGGTATCAAGTCGATGAAGCTGCATTATTCGTGCCATGAGTATTGCACGGGTGCGAAGCATGTAAACCTTGTCGTTAAATCCCTCAACATTGAGAAGCAGGTGCATCAGCGACACGATGCCCTCAAGAGCAGCAGTCGATGGTGCTAGCGGTTGAGCAGTATTCTCTATAATGGCCAAGGCCAAGCGAGCGTATCTCTCAAAGGTAAGTTTGGCTTCTGGCTCGGTCATTTCGAGCTTTTCCAAGAGCTGAGACGTCGACACGAGCATAGTGTTGGAAAAGACGCAAAATAGTAACAGCAGGGTTGGGGGATCTGGATCTTCACCTTGTCGCATCTTCTCGTAGGCCTTGTCAATCAATTGTCGTGTAGATGGTTTATGGAAAACTCCGAAAGTAAGACGAGAGCTTTGGGCTAAATGGTTGAATAGTTCTGTGGCATGAACTTTCGGCGGGAGGAATTTGGATAGATACGCAGCGTCCAGAGGCTCGTTCGTGCAATCCGCAAGTGTCGAGGAGGGAGGTGACATGGACAATAGATTGACGAAAGGCGAGTTCGAGACCTTTTGCCAATCTTTGGCTGGTGATGTTTGTGTGGTGATGACGCCCGTCGATGGTAGGATGTCGTGAAAACTCGTTGGGGACGTCTGTGAAGATTTTTGGAAGACAGCTTCCTCCAACTTGCGGACCCGAGCCATTAGATCTCCTGCACTGTTATTCCGGGAGTTTAGCGACAAGTTCAAGCAGGCAAAAGGTGTCATCGGGATCATCACTTACATAGCGTCCACGTTTTGGACTGGTGTTTCAGTCATGATCTCCGGTGCACGAGGGCTTTGCGTCCTCCTATCGTCCGTTTTACGGCCTATGGTAAAGTTTAGATGGCGTCTACTTAATTAAAGCTAACTTACCATCTTGCCCAGCATATTCACAGTCAAGCTTCCTCGAGGAGCAATTCGAACACGGATGATTGCGGTCGCATCGAAGCTTCTTAGAGCGGCAGTGCTGGCATGACAGGGGAAGTCGTTTCCAGCGCTGCATCATTCTCAGAGGCACGCCTTCATTATTGCGCCTCATCTTGCGAGCTTTGGATCACAACTTGATATTTGAGAGATGATGAGAGGGTAAGCAAGAACGACGGAAGGCGGCTTGTCAGCGACTTTGTGACACCCGGATAAAACTGCCAAAAAGGGTAAGCGTCTCCGCGGATATTCGGACGCACCTGCCATTGATGGTGCAATCGTCCGAGAAAGTCCGTGAGAGGCCAAAGGGATCTGAACGAACACCTAATTAGTTCAAGCTGGGCAACGTACAAACACTTGGTTCAATAACTCGCAGATTCCGGTGAGGATGGGTCTCATTTGGAAAATTTCCCTTCCTTCAATTCGCTGTTAATTTCACCTCCTCGAACCAGTCCAAGTCTAAGAGGGGAGCATGGATCGAGGTCAATGTCACAATTCATTTTTTTTTAATTCACTGCAGTTATTTCTTATGTCGAGCCAGGTTGATGATGATCGTTTATTCAATCTGCATCCAGGAATTTCCTGTCCAGCAGAAATGTTCAAAGCTTCCTATCCATCTGCTCAATGTTAGCCTAGACACACAGACTTACCTTTGGTTGCATCGCTTATTCGTCATAACTGATGCCTGCCTCCCTCTTCCAACCCTGGTCGAGAACATCACCGTCTCTCATGAATTGCACCTTTTCCTCGGGATCCATCCGTAAATGTAAAATGTCAAACAACATGACCTGAAGGCTCTCAAGTTTGACGAGCTCCTCCTCTAGGCGAGTGATCTTGTTCTGAGCCAAGGCTTGCTCTTCGTCATTACCCTGCGGATGCTTCTGAGATGCCGGAAAGGCTTCCTTTATCTTCCGAACTAGCAGGAGTCTCAAATACCCACCATGGCGAAAGCCAAAGAATGTATGTTGGACATCTGCGATTGAGGCAGTGACGTCGAAGGTCACCTCGAGTGCAAAATCAAGGGTGCGAACGTACTCTTTCATTAGTTCACTGCTTGGGATGGGAATGGAAATGGGCACCGAGATGGAACGCGGAAGCAGATGCTGGTTCAGGGTCTGGAGATCGGTGATGGAGGTAGCTCGCCCAATGGTCAAAAGGTTTCGAAGGACGGGGAGTTTGGGAGTGGGTTCCTGCAGAACACCGAGGTTGATAGGGGTGAGGTTGATTCGAGGACTCATGATAGAGGGCGGTGGGTGTGTGCGTGTGTGTGTGTGTGTGTGTGTGCGTGTGTGTGTGTGTGTGTGTGTGTGTGTATGTGTGTGTATGTATGTGTGTGTATGTATGTGTGTGTGTATGTGTGTGTATATGTGTGTGTATGTGTGTGTGTATGTGTGTATAGCGATAGGGCGAGAGAGTATACGAGTGGATTGTTCTGGTAGTGCGATTGTTGCTGTGTGAAAAAAGCTCACTTGACTTTGGTGGAAAAGAGTACTCTCGAAGCAGATCGGGTTGATTTATTTATACTTGTAGCTTCGTCACTGTTAAAAATTCATACTCCTTACAGCTGATTATTGTTCACTTGGTCAAGCCCTGTCCTATGAAAGAATAGAGTTCAAAATGCCAAGGAAGACATCGTGCAGTGCAGGGGTTGAAAGTCCCTGACCTCTATGGTACGTTCGAGGAACAGAGGGTAAAGGGAAATGAATGAAAGTAACAACAAGATACAAGTCTCTTTACAATAGGCGGGAGTCTCTTTGTCTTAAAATCAATTTTCGATCCTCCTCATGTGCCAGACGGCTTACATGTTCAGTGCGTCAGAGCTTTTGACACTTCTGGCTATCCAATGAATGAATGCAGATTGAGATTGTGTGCGCGATGCACAGCATGGTTGCTCAACCCCGTTTAGACGACTGGTCGTGTCAACTTTTGCCTGTAACAGAACGAGATGTCAACGAAACAACATGTTGCTCTCGCTTACCCAGTCAACACAGTGTCCCCTCGTTAATGGAATCATACCATTTGTCTGCCCTGTAAAGGAAATTTCAGAGCCCTGAGATACAGATCGATCAACCTTGGGGAGCGTCTCCGTGGCACCAATAAATGCCCCCAATCTCCAAACGTGTAAGACTTGAGGGCTTGCTTCATATCATCGTGATAGGCTAGCTCAGACTCGGTTCCCGAATTCGCAAATGCAACGGGTATCACCAGACCTACCACGCATCCAGCTGGCAACTCCCGATGATCGGGTACAGTTCTCTCATGGTGCTGGGTGCGTGTAGCGTGGTAAGTGTGACGGTGCGAATTGATTCACTTGGCCTTGACTGACGTCCAGTATAAGACATATAAAGGCCACAGTCCCACCTACTGTTTCAATCTTCTCCCCCCACAAGTCTTCATCGCTACAATCCCACCAGCAGTGGAGTCACACTGAAAAATCGCTCACCTTCTGAGCTTCTGCTGCTGATACCGGGCTCGAAAATCTTTGACAATGTGTTACCGAAGAGTCGAGCAGACCAGATGCATAACGTGCCGGGAGGTCTTTTACACGCACCAAAAGAGCGAGCGTTGTGGCTACGCGATCAACAACCATCGTCTGTTTGGCCGATGCCCATCGCGCGTCGAGGATATAGTCAAGTGCAGTGATGGCGAATGTGCCAGCTGCGGGACGGCCAGGAGCAGGCGCCAACAGATGCTGGGGGGGATAAAGGAAGAATAGTGGAAGATTATCTACAGAAGGAATTGATGGAAGAGTACCGTTGAAGATTGGTGAGAGTGGGTAGCAATGAATATTCTGTTTGATCAGTACTATTACCAAATGCTGCCTGAGGCCGAGTTCAAGATGGAGATATTGGAGGTTGTCCTAATCAGATGTTATAAAACCACCAGCATTAGTACTTGTGCGCATAACGCCTCCCTCACATGATATCTCCTCCTCGGTGCCTTTGATAGCTCCTCCAACAGCGGCACAGGCGATCCCTTGGGAAAACTTGACAGCTCAGGCACCTCGACGATGGACGCCAACTTCCGAGGCACGTCAAGCGGATGGCCATAATGAGCCCACACTCGCAGACGAGGCAGTCCGGTGTGTGACGCCCGTCTTCTGGCTTCATGGTTCCGTCATCCCAATCACATGAAATACCAGCGTCTCAGGTTTCGGAGGTGCTTCCGACTCAAGCACGCTGACATCACACGCGTTCAGGGGTTGATGAACTTGAGCATTAAATCGAAGTTGCAGACTTGCACTTGATAATTCGCAAACCACCCCACGACTCACCAAAGAACTTAATTCCAAGACGAATTTTTTTTTCTCTCTCCATGCAGCACACTTGTCATGGGCCCATGTAAACAAGGACTCTGCCATCACAAAGGACAATCCGATTTGACAGAAGACTCACTCCACTATAATAATCACCGAATCCCCCGATCAAGCCCACGAAGCTATCGTGTCTGACCGTCAAATAACTCCTCTCAACCTCACCGGTATTTTTGAACGAAATTCACCAGAAAATCGACCCCTCATTTAACTTGGCACCTGAATTCTTTGTTCTCGTGCATACGAAGGGCAGTTTAGGCTGCCGTACAGTCACGTGCCCGCAGCCAACGCCGCTGAGGTAACTATTGGAGGTAGTCCTAAAGCAGCTCCAAGCTCACCACCGACGACCTCCCACAATCCTGACGACGCATTCACTCCCTTGAACCGTAGGACTGTGCTCAGTTCTCTCATCCGTCCGCTGGCCCGACGAACGTCTCCTCACCATCACCTCACCACTTCATGTTAGACCCGGCATCGGTGATGCACCTCTGGGCTCGGCACCCCAGCAGGGACAAATAAGCTCAGCAAGATGGGCTACCCAGCCTCGTTGCACGTCCTGGAAAAGCCATCGGGTTCCATGAGCAGGTCGACCACTTCGCTTTTGAACGACCTGCCAACGGAACTCCAAATAGAGATCTACTCCTACCTCTCATTCCACGACCTCCGCATCCTCCGCCAAGTCAACCGCAACTACCGTTCCCTCATCACCCTGGAGTTCCTTCGCAGGATATTCACACCGCACCAGTTCAAGCATCGACTGCTCGATGTCTGCGGACGATGTGTTTGGAAGAGCCCCCCTCCAAACAGACTTGTCTGGCGTGACGACTTGGTCATGGGCGAGCCTCTCGAGGCACGGTGCAGACGATGTGCATGTAATGACGGCATGTTGAGGCCCGGCAAGTTCGTCCTGGCCCTGGAGAAGGCGGGAGGGGTGGCCTTTGCACGATGGGAGCATACGACAAGAGGCATGGGATGGGCTCTTTGCGGCGTGTGCCGTTGGTGTGGCTGGCCGACTTGGAGTTTCTCCGACTTCCACCCCAAGTGCAAAATCAAGTATCACGCTTCAGTGAGAGTCTACACATGTCTTGTTCTAGCAAGGACGCTCTTCGCGTGGGCTTCGATCTCCTTGGCCTTGTGGTATCAC
>JAMYIC010002309.1:0-19867 GCA_024112705.1 Microcera coccophila | reverse complement strand
TTTTTTTTTTTTTTTTTTTTTGAAATTGAGCAAACACCGTACTGAAGCTAACCAAAAACTCAAGTTGGTCTTTCCCATCATGGTCCTCATTTATCTATTCACGCGATACAGGGGAGAGATTGTCAGGACATATCAAGTCACCGGTGTCCTCGAGGCGCTTCTGCTTGTTCTCTTCATCCCACCGACATCTTTTCTTGCGACACAAATAGGCAACGGACATAACGGAATGCCCAACATGGACGAAGTTTGTCTGATATTGTACGCCATAAACATGTGAGACCGTTCTTCCCTACCTCCCGCGTACGTTTTCTTACCTGTACAGGTTGTTTCGTCTTTTCAGTGTCCTAGGCAACATCGTCCTTTACTTTGATTACAACATAGCCGAGTTGAATCGCCCAATGCCGCTGTGGCGGAGACTATTTAACAAAATTCAGACGGGACTTGTCTTGTGGACTTCACCCCATCATCTTCAAAACAAATACATCGGAACGCTGAGCAAGGAAGAGCAGGATGCGAAATCGTTGTTCCTGGAGTTGTGGTTTTTGACAGGTCCAGATTATCTGAATATAAGACCATTTCCTTGAGCGAGTTACGGGATTCTAGGCACAGTTGAGTCACGGGAACGCATCTAATGGCGAGAAAACAGAATCAATTGTTGAAGACAAAGGAAAAAGGAAAAACAGCATCTATAGTACAAGAACATCTTTGATATCTGAAGCTCATTTTGAACTCCAGGGGGTCTCGATTGTGCTCGCTGCTCAGCTTCGCACTGCCCAGAGAATTCGCCAGTTGTGTTTGACAAAGGAAAGAATACAGGAAAAAGACATAGGAAAAAGACAAAGGAAAAAAACAGAAAGTCGGCTTCGGGGCTTGTCAAACGTCCAAACTCCTCTTGCGAAAGGTCAACTTCCCGAAGAGAGGAAGCTCCGTTGCCAGACCCCATATTCGGATCTTGCAGAGCCTCCTTAGTTGGATCGCGAGTCGGCCCCACGCTTCAAGATGGCCAGCATCTCCTTTCTGTCCTGCTCCGTCGAGGTGTAGGGTTTGAGGGTCCGGATGGCCACGGCGCGCTGGTGATCCTGGGCAGACTCGGTGTCCTGAACCAGATCGTCCGTCACCGACACGCCACACTGGCCGCGAGCGCCATCTTCCGGGTCCGTCTCATCAACGTCCATCTCATCAATGTCCATCCCCGCCATCCCGGCTTCCAATGCCGCGATTCCTCGAACTTCTGTGGTAGTTTGCCCGTGTGCCTGGTCCGAGAGAAGGTTGCGAGCCTCTGCATCAGGGCTGGCAGGCGGCGATGGAAGACCAAACTCGAGGGTAGGAGGGTAGGGATCGGAGTCGTCGAGCGCCATGTCAGGATGCGAAACTCGCGACTTCTCCCTTTCAATGACGTCCGGGAGTTCATCGAAGTCCGGGAGGTCCTCAGCTTCCAAGATGCGCTTGGAAAGCGCGTCGATCAGCAAAAGGTCAGTCTCGGGGAAAACCCTGACGTACGCCATTTGAAGGACGAAGTGCCACACCTTTTGCCCTCTGCGCATCGAACTGTCGTAGAATTCCTCATCGCTTGGACGAGGCTCTGTTTTCCTCCAAATTTTCAGTTCGTTCTCATACCTTGCCATGTCGTCAGGGATAAAGAAGGGCCCGGGCTTGGGACCAAGGCGCAAGTACTGGCAAGTCAGAGGGTACTTGATGCTGTAGAGCTCGTACAATCTAGCAAACACAGCAGCATACGGCGCAATTATACGTTTGTAATAATCATCATCATCATCATCATCATCATCATCATCATCATCATCATCATCATCATCATGACGATCAGGCATCATGTCAAGCCAGACACCGTATCGGGGGTGAACGGGCAGATCAGGCGAGTTCGCGATGGTGTGACCGGAGTCGTCGAGCGCCATGCCAGGATCCGAAACTCGCGGCTCCTCCCCTGCAACGGAAGAAGAGGAGCTGGCATCAGCAGAGCCCACGTCCAGGAGGTCAGAAATATCCGTGATGCCCTTGGAAAACGCCTCGAGGGCCAAAAAGTCGTCAAGGTCGACGCCCTTGGCCTTTGCCTGGGATTCGTAGAGCACCCGCATCCTCCCCCACTGGTTCTCCTTCTCCACCCATTCATCGGCGCGTCGCTTGGCCTCTGGGTCAGTATTCTTAGGGTACATCCCGATGGTTTCGAAGACAACTTCCCAGGCGGCCATGACCTCAGCAGGCTTGACTCTGCGGGGTTGGAAACTGCTGATCAATTCGTCGCTGGCCAGGGGGTACTTTGCTCGGTAGGACTGGTACAATCGGATATAATCCCAAGCCCGCGGGTGATCGAGAGAAACGAAGAAGATTCCAGGGTCCACGGTGATGTCGGAGGGCACCTTGACACCGAGGTAGGAGAACGGATAAACGAACTCGTCTCCTGTCTGGGAATCGGGCGAGTTGGGCGAGTTGGGCGAGTTCCATTGACCTGCAATTGGAGCGTCGCTCATGGATGCTTCGACTTCGTTGGGGAGAAATGTGACGACCATGGTTGATAGCTGTTGGTGGTTGATGGTGGGTGGTTGTTGTAGTTGGTGATCGTCGTCGTGGTTGATGATGGTTGCGGTTGATAGTTGCTGTGGTTGATAGCTGTGGTTGGTAGCTGTGGTTGGTGGCTGTGGTAGTAAGTGTCTTGAGTTGTTGTGTTTGTGGATTGAAAAGTCGGAATGATGGCCGGAGAGGATCCCTTATTTATAATACTTGGGCTCAAGATCTGACGAGGAGACTGTGTTAATGTGCTTCGAACGCGAGCCAGTGCAATCCGGAATGCTTTGTGAACTTAGCAATGCAAACGCAATGAGTCGTGTGGACACGGCGGATGAGAACAGAGCCCCAAGTGTTCATCTATGCGCACCCGCACAGCACTTCCGCGACAAAGGCCTTTGTTCAGTTCAATGTGAATGCAAAACTCCCGAACAAAGCGGATTCATCTCATCTTCTTCTATCTTCAAGGCCGGTTGTTCCCGTATTAACAAGCCAAACATATGTACAAGGGTATAGGTCATGTTCTCATCCCAATCAACTAGATCTCCCTTCACCGCGTGAGTCCCATGGGCCGCGTCAGAGGTCCGTCTACTCCGGCCTAGAAGCCCTGGTGTGCTCTTCATAGAACTCCAACGTTAGCGCCGCCAAGAACCCAGGGATGCATCCCTTCTCCCGGACCCAGAACCCAATCTGATCGCCTATCCTCCTCGCGAACGCGCTCTTCGGTCCCCCTCCCACCTTCATCGTTCCGCGCTCGCCGTCGAAGACGATCGAGTTCTCGTGTTCGTCGGTTTGTGACGGGTAAAAGGTGCTCTCGACGCGCATCTTGCCGTTGGGGATGAAGGTGACGGTCCAGCCGAGCGTGGAGAAGATGGCTTCCTTGAACTCTTGCGATTTCGAGCCCCAGACCTCTTTCAGTCGCCTTGCCGACTTTTGCGCCGACGCTGTTTCGGCTTTGGCGGCAGCAATCTCTCGTTCCATGGCTCCCAGGACGGAGGTGGGTATCATGGGTACTGAGGAGTTGCCCCCTTTGGCTTGGAGAGTGGCCAACAAGTCTTCATTCTCCTTCTGCAGCGCTTCGAGCGTAGATCGTTTGATGGCTTCGTAGTCCGAGGTAGGGTTGGATCGTAATGACAAGACTCGGGTCTGGGTTTGCTTCTTCGCTGCCTTCAATTGCTCCTTGTGTGCAGCCACGTCCTTCTCCAGCAGAGCAACCTTGTTCTGGTATTTCGTCATCTCCTCTTGTAGCTTCCGATTCTTTCGCGCAAGTTGGCCCATTTGCTCGTGTGCATCATCGTCCTCGGCACGAGCGCGCTTGCTTCCCACGACTGGTTGCGGAGCTTCGCCGTTAGCTGAAGATTCGATGGATGAGAGTTCCCCGTGTAGGCTTTGAACTTCAGTCTTGTATTTGTCGACAAGATCCTCGAGTTCTTGGACTCGCTTCACTCGGGCCTCGTCAAACTGTTCTGGTTGCAGGGTCTCGTCCTCAGTGTCAAAAGTCTTCAACTGCGCCCGTAGGTATTCCACCTCCTTGACAGCGAGCGCGCGTTGGCGATCGAGACGCATGCGAGCCTTGTCGGCGTTCGCGGCGTTGGCAGATAACTTTGCGTTCTCAACTTCGGCCTTGAGTTGTGACTTCTCGTCCTGGAGCGAATGGATGGTGTTTTCGTGGGCTGTCATCTCGGCTTGAAGGGCACCCAGTTTCTCAACGTACGACGCGGTAGATAGTCGCTCTTGAACCAGTGCTCTTGCGAGGTCTTCAGGTGACTCGAACTCGGCATCTCCAGTCTCGGATACGTTCTTGAGGTACGCTGTCCAGGCAAGCCGTTCATCTTCTAACCTCTGCCGTTGAATGCGTGCCTCCGCAAGCTCCTTTTCGACTGTCTCTGCCGCTTCCAGTTTGCGGTAGAGGGTCCTCTTCTCCTCTTCGACCACCTCGACAGCCCTGCTCAAAGCCCGCAGGTGCTTCAACTCGGAGAGTTGCTCTCGATTCGTCGCCTCCAACTTTCTGATGTGTTGAACTTGCTCAGATAGTTCACTCTTTATAATCGCCATCGTTTCAGCATCTCCGCTTTGTGCTTTCAGTCGGAGAACGTCGGCTTCAAGATTCGCAATCTGCGCGTCCTTCTTGTTAGACTGCGCTTGTGTTTGTTGTAGAACAGTCTCCCTGTCTTGGCTCTCTTGCTCCATCTCTTGCGACGTCCTTTGAGCCGCGATCACCTGCATTTGGAGATCGGAAATCTTTCGATCGGCGATTCGTGCAGCTTCGTCCCTCGCAGCCGAAAGATCGTCGAGTTGTTCTTGTAACAGGCGAGCCTCCTCTTCTGCGGCACGGGCTTTGCGCTCGGCAGCCTTCTTGTCTTGCTCGGCATTGTCCTTGAGGTTGTCCAGCTCTTTCCGCACCGCCTCCATCTCTTCCTTGGCTTTGGCCATCTCGGCTTCGACGCGTTGTCGCTGTTGCGCCTCATCTTGCTCGCGGCGATGGGCTTGTTCGACCTTGCTGTTTTGTAGAGATTTGGCAATTTCTTGTTCCTGCTCAGCAGTCTGCATCCGATACTGCAGAGTGCCAATCTCGGCTTTCAAGGCCTCGATCTCCCTCCTGTACTTTTCGTATTCGTCCGCATCCGGAGGCGCCAGATTCTCCTTATGACTCTCGCACGAACCGGGGCGGACGAACTCGGCATGCCCTTGACGGGAGGAAGGTCTGGGCACGTTGGTTTCAGCGCCGGTAAAGAGATTGTAGGTGGGTTGCGTTGCGCGAAACGAGGATATCTGGTTCGGGCGGATACTCGTTAGCAACATGCCTTCATGACTTGGGGAGAGAAGGCTTGTTTGTTTTGTTGACTTACCCTAGATTCACGCAGAGAAGTTTGCGGCCTTCCGATGGCTGATGTGCTAGCCCGGAACCTGTTCGAAGACGAGTTACGCCGACTCGAGGAGCCTTCGCCCTCTTGAGGCGTAAAGGATCTCATGCTGAGGCTTTGCAGGTGGAAGGTGTCTTGGAGTGTTTGCATCGCGATCCAAATTGGGATTGGCGGCGCATCACCAGGGCATCGTTGCTATCACGTGATTGTCCAGAGCTCGGTCTGGCAGTCATTCATCCTCAGTCCACCGAACAGCGTTGCAATCCGACGAAGGATACACATCTAATAAGGAAACCAGTCAATTCATTCTTGGATGCAGATTGAGAAACTCTAGGTTACCAATCGCAAGCCCAACGCTGGATGCGCAGATACTTCCAAACACAGGCTCTAGGGTACGTGTTCTGGAGTTGGTTCGGGAATTTTTACATTAGATGGCCTGTTAGAGAGAGAAAGTTGCGTTTAAAAACAGGCATTGCCTCTCAAGAACATAATTATGGTGATTGTCCTACGTACGGCCTTTGAATTATGAGGATTCTCTTTCTCTTAGTTACTGCGGGATGCAATCTCCAGTGACTTTGGGCTCAGTACCCGCGCTGGCAGGCTTCCAGGCAGGGCCAGTTAATGAAAACGTCCGTTGGTAACCCGGACTTGGGACAGTTGCTTCAAGTAAGAAAGCCAGCAAGGCTGTTCCATTTATTCGCTCCTCTATGGTCTACTACCGCACGCATTTTCCAATACTCCGTCCACAACCTGGGATCGCCATACCGAGCTCGGAGTGTCACTGCCCGCGCCATCGAGGACGCTTTGGTTGATTCAGCGCTATTCTCCATCTTCCCCAATGTCAAGAATACCTATATATAAAGATACATCACACCCGAGCTTTGCCTCAGTCAGCTACGGTAATACCCTTCACTCTGACTTCTCAGCAGCCTCAGCCTTCTTTTCGCTCGCTTTGGCCTTTTCAGCCGTCTTCCCCTTTCTGTACTTGGAGATCTTTTCTTCCATGTATCGGATCGTGCGCCTCACTCCCCCCATCAGCAGGCCCTTGATGCTCTGCGTCGTGCTCGGCCAGTTTACGGTGTGCTCAATCACGCCTCGGACAATCTGGCGGAGTTGTTGCGCATCGTCTGTGGCGATTCGCTTCTCGAACTCGCCGCCCAGACGCTTCGTCAGCGCCGCTTCCTCTTCCTCTTCGGTGGTCTTCATCATCTTGTTGAATTCGCCCCTGGGTATGGAGAACTTCTTCTGGTATTGGAAGTAGAGGCGTGAGCGGAAGTTCTTGGGCAGCCGCCTGACCATGTTTGAGCGCTTGGCGGGGTCCATGTCTTGTTGCAGGTGGTTGCTCGCCTTGGGGTTGTGCAGCCACTCTTGGTCGTCTAGACGCCATGATGTTGTGAAGTCGACGTTGGGTAGAGTTTTGACGAGCGGGGCGTAGAGGCGGCGGAAATGGATGAGGTTGTTGTCGACGATGTTGGTGACTTTGCTCTTGTTCTCGGTGGGAAGCGCCATGCGAGGGTCGCCCATGTAGCTCAGCCCTGCTATGGTGCTGTAGAGCTGGGCCTCGGTAAAGTCTTCCGGAAGGAGGAGGAGGGCGGTTCGGACTGCGGCGATGAGGTTGTGCTGGTTTGCGAGTCGGACGCGGGGGTGGTCCCGGAGGATCTTGACTGGCTTCTGGAGACGGCCCGCGAGGTAGAGGCTTTCCCAGGTCGACAGGTCGTTTACCAGGTTGTCGATGCTGGTGACGCCGTACTTGATCAACATGCCATTGACCTCAACGAAGGGGTTGAAGTAGACGCCAGCGCCCCAGTTCTGGACATGCGACACAGCGCCGGAGCCGAGTGACGCCAGCCCAGAATAGTGATTTCGGTGCTGCTTCATATTGATAGAATGCCAATGCTGGGTATGGGTGACTCCAAAGATGAAGTCGATCATCTTGGGGTTTCCCCTCTGGGACTTGACCAACGCCTCGGGCGGGTGAGGGTGTACGGAGCGGAACTGAGCCTCGGTAACAGCCTTGTTAGAGGATTCTTGAGGAAAGACGCCGGATCCGTAGGCGAAGCAGTAGACGATCGGGGCGTTGAACTGTCGGAGCATCAAGCGCAAAGCCTCCTTCAGCTGGTAGTCGATGATCATGTGTTGGTTCGCGCCGAAGAGACGATGCGGTAGGTCCTCGAAGGACTTGATGGTCATGTCGATATCGTCTTCCCAGTCGGTGGCGTACAAGGAGGATTTGCTGCTCGACGAGTCGCTGGACGCCTCAGAGCTTGCGGAGCTGCCGCTCGCTGAGCTTTCGGCCGAGGACCGTCCCTCATCTTTGCCTGGGGTTTTCGAGTCGGATGCCCATCGCGACTGGAGGAAGGACGCTCGACTACGGGGAGAGAAGGGATCTTGGCGGGGACGGATGCGGAACGGCGCAGGTCGGTGGGCTCGAAGGAGCAGTCTCTGGGATGGTGTCGCTAACGACTATGCGAAGCCATTGTCAGACAAGGTCATCTTTGGTGCGTTCTCGTGCGTCAGAGCTTACCCTCAGGCCAAGCGAAGCCATCGTGACGGCGTGCTGAAGGCGCCAATACGGCACCTGAATATGTGGTAGACAGTGGTGGTTTCGATCGAGGCAGCTCAAGCTGCAGTGGGACTACCGGTTCGCATAATCCATTCAAAGAAAATCGAAGGGAACAGAGTCGCAGGTGATGTCGAGAAGCTCTCGCTTTGGGATCCAGGCGAGCTGGCTGAGCTAATGGCGGAGCTGTGCGTAATCCCGTGATCGCGGCTGACGATGGTTGGGAGAGTCGGATCTTCTGGAGCTTTTTCGATGGGACGCACTTGTGATAGTGGGCCGCTGGGACCGGGGGATTGACCAACCGGAGAGGCGATTGATTGCATGCCAGGGGTCGTCGCAAGGTACCGCCGATCGGGCTACGTCACTGGGGGTTAGGCCTGACATTCACTAGCCGCTGGTGAAGCTTCCGGTGTCAGCAGAGCCGGGGAACCATTCGTGTTACCGCAGAGATACCGTATTGATACCGTAAAGGAATGATGCTCGCTAGGTCGGGAACTAGCAGATTGTACCAAAAACGTATACTAGCGCCCAAGTGCCCCTGAATCGAGAAAATGTTGTACAACATACGCATGAAGAATCCATTAGAGTCGTAAAGACTACCCACGCTACTGTGACCCAGTCATTTCACCGTACACCTCATAACTATGTCGACGAATGATGCTAGTAATATAAAAGATAGACAAGAATGCTGTATCACCAGCCACACGCTTGCTCCCTCTCTGCGCTGCCGTAGAACCCGACTTTTCCAATAGGATGGTTTATGCTGTATCGTAATTACTTGCCCTCGTACTTGCCGCTCACAAGCTTCCGTACAACCGGGACGTCTACCCACTTCTGCTCCGTGGAGCCTGAGAGACTCTCGTCTGCGAATGGGTCGTCGTCCAACAGCTCCTTTGCCTTGCCCTTTCCTTCCTCCAGTCTTGAGACAGAGATGCCGCTGCCAACAACCTCGTCGCCGCCGGTAGCATTGTATTCCCATCTCGCCTCCACATGGCCGGGTTGGGGCTCAATACCCTCCGCGCCAACGATCCTGCACACAATCTTTTGCTCCTCGCTCTTGAGGGTAACCTCTCCCAGCCGCCAGTATACCAGATGCTTTTCCTTCAAGTGCGTCCCAGTTGGCTTCGTCTGAGCACCGCTCGCTCGGCCGTCGTAGGTGGCAACGAAAACCACGTTGTGTAGCGTTACGGGTGCGGTGAGCTTGGAAGCGGGGTTGAGATGGTATTGAAGCAATAGACCCAGCTTGTCCCCTTGTGGTTTCCACGTATGCTTCAAGAAGAGGGGAGCATGCTCGCCAAGGGTGGGTGTCTCGGATTCGTCAGCGAAGACACGGTAAGAGAAGGCAGTAGAGGTTCGAGTGATGTGGGCTACATCAATGGAGAACTGGTCAGGATGATCAGGCGAGATGTTGTGGACGAAGATGCGGTTCGGACCGATCTTTTCTAAGCTGGGGAAGTTGTTGATCCTGATTGTCTCATGGGCTAGTGAAGGTTAGCTATGCGTGTCATTGTAATCAAGTTCTGACTTACACTTAATCTCGCCCGATTCCGAAGGATTATTGACGAATGCGACTTCACCAGCTATCGAGGCGCTCTTGATTTCTCCGTCATCGAATACGGCGGAAACGGTCTCGATGATTGACGAGTTGAGACCGGGACCGTGCATATCAGGATGCTTGTGATGAGCCAGGCTGCCCAACGAGTTCCCCGACCGAACGGATTGCGTATCTGAGGTTGCCGCCACGCTAGCCTCGGAGGCAAGAGCCGCAACAGCACTTGACTTGGAAACCGAGGTGGGTATTGAAGGAGACCGTGGGATGCTTGAAAATGTGGACTCGGTATAACTTTCCGGTATTTGCGGTGGCGGTGGCATGTAAACAGTATTCCTGACGTCTCGACGCCCTCTCACGGTGCCGGAGCGGCGCGTGGCGGGGCCCATCTTGAGGGTATTGACAACGCTTGACAACGCAGCTCGTTTGGCTTCGGGGTCTTCCTCATCGACTGGCGCATTTTGAATGTTCAGTTTAAAAAACTGATCCGCCTCTTCCGCAGCCTCCTTCTGAGCCTCAGATATCGGATCATTCATCGGCGGAGGGATGGTGAAACCCTCGGCGTCCTTGGTTCCAGGTGTATTGGGAGTGTGAGTCTCCTGTACATGAGATGGAGGTGGTCCAGGGGGTGGCGCAACGTCTGAAATATCAGGCTCGTGGGTGCCATTGACTGCGCTCGAGGACTGTACTTCGGGAACGGGAGTATCGAGGAGATTTTCGCTTTGCTTGAAGCCATTGGTATGTTCGTGAGAAGGTTCCGTCCTTTGAGAAAACGCCTCCGTCTCTGACTGGGCAGGGTTGGGGGTCTCTGGCAGAGAGGACAATCCAGTGGAGCCGTGGAGGTTGCTGGCGGATGTTCTTGGAGAAACCCCGGGTCTGGTTCCATGACTGCTGCCAAGTCTTCCGAAAGAAGGAACACCCTTTTGAGGCGATAACTGACCAAAGCCGCCGTGGACACTCTGCCGGCGACGACCACCGAACATGGTTCCCAAGCGCCTCAACTTGGATTCTGATTATGTGAGCTTAGCTGTCCCCCATAGCTGTGAGAAGTGACCTACCTGGCTTGGGGTCTGGCGCCTGAAAGGAGTCGTGTTCGCTTATGTCGCCCTCGTTGGGACTGGGAGTCTGGGGAGCATGGGCAGCAGGGGGTTCCAAGTTGGCATTTCCCGTAGTCCCTGTTGTTCGAGCAGTGTCGGCCGTGCTCGGAGGAGCCGGCGCAGAGCTCGTTGTGCCCGCAATGGACGACTGCCTCGTAGAAGTCCTTGCTGGGAGCTTGGTCCTGCCATTCGTAGACCTCTGAACGAAGCTCTGAATCTCTCTGTCGGTTTCGATCTCGAGCATGAGCGCCAGAGTCTGGGCCGCATTCTCTTGCGTCCGCTGTGCCTGGTCGGATTCGTGGGTCTGGTACTGCGTAAGCAGATCACGCAGGTTGTTGACTCGTGATTCGTCGAGGGCTTGGAGTGTCTCGAAGATGAAGGGGGCCTGTGATTCCCACTGCTGCGAAGCCGATTCCAGTTTGGAGGTGGCCGCATCGACCTTCTGGGCGCTCGCCTTGCCTCCCTTCTTGCTCAGTTTGTCGGAACGGTCCTGAGCCTCCTCGAGGTCTCGAGAAATAGCAGCTAAATTGGCGGAGATGGTGTTCATGTTGTGGAAATCCTTGCGATTCTGAAAGTTGCGTAACGGCTGCTCGACATCCTTTTCGATTCGTTCGGCGAACACGGCATGAGAGTGGGCGACAGTCTCGACGGAGTCGATGATGCGATTCCACGGAGCTTGAAAGACACTATCCGGACGTTAGTATGCCTTTGGCGGGAGACTGCATCATCATCGTCTTGGGAGCTGGTGGCGTACCCGAGCTCGGACTGCCCATTGGGAACCTTGTATCCGGCAAGACGACGCAAGCCCTGAATGTATTGATCTTCGACGCGACGGCGCTCCTAGAGTTAAGCCTTGTTCAGCCACGTCCTTCAAGTTGTAGCAGAACGAGCATCAAGAGCGCCACGCTGCTGGAGCCATGGGCTGATGACGAGCTTTCGGTCGTACCTGGAGCCAGTCGGCAACTTCGAGATTTATTCGGTTGATGCGCTTTACTCGGTCTGTGAGGACATGCACCGCCTGGCCGGGCTGGAGATTGGCCTGTTCAATTGCGCAGATGCGGTCAGCGTAGGGTTACGAATGCGCGCGGAGACGAGTTGGTGTTGTTGTGGTCCGGAGAGGACGGGTGGCTTGGGGGGGGATTGCCTCACCAGCATGGCGGGATACTCGACCCGGGCCATATCCTCCATGACGGCGGTAGGAAAAATAGCAAAATGGGTGTGATTAAATACAAGGCTGAATAATTAGGAGGATTGCCTGATGCGCATGGCGAGGCGGATGCGATAACGGAGGAGGAGGAGGAGGAGGCAGGATTCGAAGGGTGTTAAGAAATGATGTCGGCACGGAAACGGGTGATGTGAGATGGGGAGCTGTACGAAGCTAGGTACGAGGGCCGGAGTCGTGCAGGGCCGGTGACACCTGTAATGGAAATCGGGGCACGGTAAAACGTCAAAATTGGATCATGACGACGGCGCACGCTTTGCCGTCTCCGTTTCAACAGTAAAAGTATTTTGTAACGGGTAATGCAACTGGGATATTTAAATAAGGCAGAGCTTGGGAAGATGAAAGTGTGGAGAGGCCTTGGCCGATGGCGATACTTGGTTGGTTGATTGCGGCCGAAAGAACTGGAGACGCAAAACGGTCAGAGCTTCAACTCAGCCAGCCTCCGAGCCTGGAAGTTGCCTGGAAGTTCCAGTAGCCCAGCCAGTTAGCCAGCCAATTAGCCAGTAATTAAGCCGGTTCCCTGCCAGTTCCAGCCAGCCAGCCTTTCCCACTACTCCGTAAATAGGCCCAAGTGTCTTCCTTCCATCGGTCCACCAAACCGGGCGTGGCAGCTTCCTGTTCTGTTCCGCACTTCTGGCGCCGTTTCTAGCTTCAAAGTACGTACCTGCCCAGGTCACGGGGACGGGACCGACGGGACGGGAGGTTAGGAATCTAATCGGCTCGAGGGCATGTCAATTGCACATCATCGACATTGGGCACCATCAACAGGGTCAGTTCATGGGTCCAGGCCAACCCGTTTGTCATTGGATCAAGGCATGGCATGTGTACTCAAGTCTGAGAGGGCATTCATTCTGTACACTTTTTCAAGGTACGTACCTCTCTGAGACACCTCCACCTTGTAACCCTGGTGGTTTTGGCCTCGTGCAGCTCGCTTGTTCAACATGTCTTCGAGATCAACAAACAAACAAAATGGACAATGTCTTCTTCGAAAGTAGCAATGAACTGCTAAAAATCTAACTGAGCACTAGGTATACAAGATATCGCTACAGAGCTGAAATCTTTTGATCTATTCGTCGTCACTTGGATTCCAATCCATCACACCCCCCCCCAGGCAAACCCCACCAATAGCAGAATCAACATCAAACCCTGTCCAACGGCCGGCCTGTTCATCATGACCTCCTCAAGCGACTGGAAATCGGCACTTTCCGCCTCTGACAGATACGAAATCATACAAGAGATGCGAGTAGTCCCTCGAAACCATACCTCGGCTCAGCCCCCCGCTGACCCCTCCTCCAGACAAGAATCCCTCTCTATGAGTTCCATGTCCGAAGCCATCGCCATTGAACAGGCCGCCTTTCAGATTTCTGCGACAAGAGTAATTGGATATACGATGGGAGAGGCGTTCATTGGAAT
This sequence comes from Microcera coccophila, assembly GCA_024112705.1. Classification (NCBI taxonomy): domain Eukaryota; kingdom Fungi; phylum Ascomycota; class Sordariomycetes; order Hypocreales; family Nectriaceae; genus Microcera; species Microcera coccophila. Next base: position 6,642 of record JAMYIC010002309.1, on the reverse strand, counting down.
CAGATTCTGACTGGCCTTCAGGACGAGTACGATCTTGCCTGTCAGCCTACCTCCACCCAACCCCTCGAAGCTCCTGAGGAGACCACGGCTTCAGACTCAGACGAAGAGACGGGCATTCGAATTGGATCCTACACCAACTGCAAACACGTTTCTGAGGGGGTGACTTCTCAAGTCTACCGCTCCGGTGGCAAAGCCCTGAAAGTCATCACCTATTCGAACATCGAGCCTCACAACCCCCAACTGGAGGTCAAGATCCTGAAGACGCTGAAACCGCCATGCGTTCCACTCCTTGAAGTCTTTCGTGACCAAGAACAGCAGCTGGTGCTGGTATTCCCCTTCAAGCAATGCACCCTAGCGGATCTGCTTGACAAAGCTCCCATCTCGGGCCAGATTCGTTCCATCTTCCAGGACATTCTTTTGGGTTTGAAGGACATCCATTCAAAGGGCATCATCCACCGGGATATCAAACCATCGGCCGTTCTTCTGTCTTCCCCCTCTGGTCCAGCCTTTCTTTCCGACTTTGGCACAGCTTGGCACACTGAGTTTTCGATCCACTCCGAGCCCGCTGACGACAAGATTCTTGACATCGGCACTGGTCCCTATCGCGCACCAGAGATCCTCTTTGGAGATAAGTCGTACGGACCCGCTATCGATATGTGGGGTCTCGGAGTAATGCTCGCTGAGGCCATCTCCAACCCCCCTGCCCCTTTGTTCGAGTCTCGCCCTGCTCACGAGGACGGTAACCAGCTTGGTCTCATTCTCAGTATCTTCAAAACTCTCGGTACCCCAACGCGGAAGACCTGGCCAGAAGCCGAGGATTTTAAAATATCACCTTTTGAACTGTGGACAGTCTTTCCGGAACGGCCGTGGGAGGTTATTCTACCCAATGTGGACTTGGATTTCAGGCGTCTTGTCGCGGCGTTGGTCAGATATGATGGACAAAGGGCAACAGCGGAACAGGTTTGTTGTCCTCTTTGTCAACTTTCGTTAAAAGCCATTAACATAGCTAGGCATTGAGCTGCGGCTGTTTTGGGGGTTTGTAGACGGACAAAGGTTTCACTCGACGAACAAAGACCATACGGCATTGGTTTAAAGTCATGAAAGAGCCGGTTAATTGTTCGTCACAAATCACTTCGTTTCCCAAAGGGAGCTAAGCCTTAGCGCCACAACCCTGTATTCACAAAGGACTTCTTTTGTATGCTCGAAGTCAACTTGCTGGAAGTCTGACGGCATCTCACCAACGAAGAAGGGTATAAAACCATAACCTTATCCTTCTCTATTCCTCGCAAACACACTGTACTCAAACCACCAAGATTAAGGACAAAAATCAACAGACACGAATTCTTTCTACAATCTCAACAATGCCTTCTACCAAACGCCAGAATCCTACCGCCCTGGAGGCCATCATTGAACACGCGCCCAGTACTTATCCCTCCTGTATTGTGTATTGTCCCATGCTAACTCTCTGCAGAGAAGCGCCGCACGGTCGCGCAGAAGACCAACGACAAGACCGAACAACCTGTCCCGCGCAGACAGAGTACTCGTCGACGCTCCGCTCTTGTCGACGAGCCTGAAGTTGTCCCTACTCCACTCACCCCTCGCCGTTCTGGTAGACTGGCTATCAAGGCAATGGAGAAGGCGATGGAGTTGAAGAAAGCACAGAAAGATGAGTGTGCGATGGATATTGATACTGAGAACGAGTAGTCCATGTCCAAATGAGCTGGGAAGGGATTGTAAGGGCGTAGGAGACTGAGCAGGTGTTGTCATGGGCTGAGAGTTCGGATTGGATAGATATAGACTGGATGGCGTAGGACAAATCAACATGCTTTTTATTTACCTGTATGACCGGCGTGGTTATCAACTCTACCTCTACCTCTAAACAAATCACCCAACTAAATCGACTATCCCTGCCTCCTCTTCGCCGTATCCGAACCCAAATAATCGATGGGATTTCTGCACAACGGGCATGTGTTCTGGCTGCTGCTCTGAAACCACTTATACAAGCACGTCCTGTGAAACAGGTTCTTGCACGTTGTACACCTCTTATCCGGCATGCGCTTGTCGGTCGAGATGATGCTATAGCAAATGGCGCACTCGCTCTGGCCCTTGAGCGCGCCGACAATGTTCCGCTTGAAGACCTGCAGGCCGTCGATGATGTTGCCGTTGGAGAAGGTGATGACGCCTTGGGTGGTCATGATCCAAGACTGCCATTTCTTTTCGCTGACGGCGACGCGATGGAGGCCCGCGACCGTGACGCCCTCGATGGGATAGCTCTGGGGGATTTTGATGGCGATGGCGGCCTGGTCTTCGTCCACTTCGTAGCTGGCCGTCACTTCGCGGGCTGCGCGAGCGATGCGCACGTGGAGTTCCTGTTCGTCCGCGGCGGGGGGTTCTTGGGAGTCGGCCCAGGTTTGGACTTCGTCAAGCGTGTCTGAGATGATCAACGGCGCGAAGAACTTGGTCGTCCAGGATTCGACGGCGAGTCTCGTCTGCTTGGATCGGCAGTCGATGTACCAGTTTCGGAACAAGCCCGGGATGTATTTGAGAGTCAGGTAGTATAGGTGCACGAGGAGCCACTGCATACTTTTCTCTTCGGCTTCCGAATCTGCGAGTTTGATGTCGTAGTTGTTGATGTTTTCTTGGGTGATGCTTGCTTTATCGAGGTTCAAGGGGTGAGCGGCTGAGTGACCGAGCACGTCGAACATGAACTCCAGGAAAGGTCCGACATAGCTGTCCGTCTTCAAGTTTTCTGTGAAATCACTGCGAATTTTGAAGGATGAGGTTGAATAAGCATCGAACACAAGCTTCCACGACAAGAGGTAGGATCGAATCGAAGTCGGAAACTCAGCGAGCATCTCATCCGAGTACTTTTCCAACGTCGGGGCATCTAGTAGCAGCGACAGGAGTTCATCGGGCAAACGAGCATCTGGGACAAGTTAACATCAACATTCGAACCAAGTGTGCGTCAGTATAATTACCTGTCTTGTCAAGCAGAACCTCGACAGAAATCTGCTCTTGCTGTGTGGGGATCGCTCGGTGAAGAAGACTGAAAGCGGCAGTCTGGATGTCTCGTGACTCAGATGCAATCAAGCCAAAGATGTCAGAGAGGTCGGGGATGAATCTAATCGGGATCTTCTCTACTTCGCGACAGAGCATTGCGTCCACGATTTCCAAAGGCTGTGAGCTTAGCTCTCTCGAGAGCCGGAGCAGCTCGACCAAGGCCTTGGGCTTGGCATCTGCAAACCCCTTGATCGCGTCAACGAGGTCATCGTTGGGTTCCTGAATAGACTCGAGAGTTTTCATCAACCGCAGAGAAGCGTGGATAAAAGGAAGGGCATCCTCGAGCGGGAAATCATGAGCCCTATTGCAAAGAGAGATGCAGAACTCTATTATATTCTCCCAGTATGGCCCATACACATCTTTCATGCAAGGGAGCAGTCTCGTCAACACACGGCATATCTCAGCACATAGCGGCGCTGCAAGCTCTTCAGGTTCGTCCAACCAGGAAGCGATCTGCCGGACGGCAAAGACAATTCTGTTGTTCGCGACAGGCAGTTCGCCAAGCTCGTAAACCTGGGAACAAGCTGTCAGCAGCACAAGCGTCATGAGAGTCTTTTCGCCCTGTGCAGGGGCACCAGCCACCTCGCTCACAAGGCGGTTGCAGAAGACATTGGTGGGCTTGGAAGGTTGAAGCGTCTCTCCAAAACCGCTGAGAAGGGCTACCGCCGGTAGCACTGCTTCAGGCGTAACCTTGGCCTTGTCCAGCAAGAGAAGGGTTTCTTGAAGATCCGATGAAGCTCCTTGAGCCTCGCACATGAACTGTACTAGCTCACTCAATGCCCTGGCACTATAGAAGCCTCGGGGTGTCAACTCCTTGGAGTGAGTTGTTAACAGATCAACTAGGCCGCGCAGAACCGCCGCTGCTTTTGTATCTTGAGCTGATGCAGTTTCCCATCCTGTCGACTCCGCGACGAGGTCGCTAAACCTGCCCCGCATGGTAGAGACAAACTCCTCCGCCAGGTTGATAAGCTCGCGGTGTCCTAGATTCTTCCAGAGTCTACCATCATCCAGACACGTGATTTGATCTGTTACAAGTTGTATAGTAAGATACTGTAGGTATAATAGCTCGATCTGGAAAGGCTGAGGAAGTTGCGACAGTTCAAGTGTCTTTGAGAGCTGGCAGCTGTAAAGTGCCATCCTGAGGGGAATCGCACGTCCTTTTCGGTCCCTTTGCACGCGCGCATGCATAGCTTGGGGTTCTCCCTTGACCAAAGCGACGGCGCCTCCGAGATTGTTGGTGATTGACAGGGAAGAGTTCACCGGTTGCTCCAAGAAAGGAGCGAGCTCTTGCATCCAAACATTTGTACTTGGGAAAAGATCCTCAACAGGGACATCCGTGCTAGTGGCGGCCTGGGCCTGTCGAATAAGGGTCTCAATACTTCGACGTATTAGTACATGACACGTGAACAGATTTTAATAGAGGTTACTTACTCCAGTGACTGAGGGCCAGCTCGCTCTAGATTGGAATGAATGATGCTTACGACGGGAAGTTTCCCGTCAGCGTGGCTATCAAGCAAGGATCGAATGGTGGTTGCTTTTGAAGAAATAGCAGTGTTTCCGATCTCGGATAGACTCAGCAAATGCGCAATGAGTGTAGTGTGAATGGCGTCGTCCTGCGAAACAAACTCCGGTTTCCCTTTCAGGGCCATCTCCAGCGCCCTCAGGTCAGCTCCATCTTGTTGAGGCCCAGTACTCAGAATTTCGACAAGTTTATGTACCAGGTCTCTATGGTTCTTTTCCGTCAGACTTTGATAAGTGACCGCAGCATCGAATAGGTCCCAAGAACCGCCTTCACCCTTGGCTAATGCTAGGGCTTGTGCGACGATTTCGTCTTGCACCTTTTGGTTGTCCCGCGCGAGCACGGCTCCGCTATCTCGGGATATTAGGGACGTGAGCGCGCTGTCACGAGCAGCTCCCGCTGAGAGATCTAAAACTCGGTCTGTCCACGACCGCCAAACATTACTGTGGACCTCACTATTCTCGGGGACCGTATTCAGGAGGTGGATACAGGAGAGCAAGTATCGAGAAGATGTTGACTGCACAGCTTTGCCGACATCTGCTTCTGCCAAGTCCAGCAGGAAGCCAGAGAGATTCTTACCAGCTTCTGCAACAAACAAACGCGGAGCTGTGCTGAGCGCATACTCAAGAGTACGGGCAGCTCCGAAGGGCTTCAAGTTCCGACTTTCGAGAAGGGTAATGCTCTGTGATATGACCTTGTTTGACGGCGAGGCAGTTTGGTCCGGAAGTTCTTGTCGTAGTTCATGGAGTTTGTCCTCGATCTGACCCACAAGACTGAACCATCGTCTTCCTTCTTCGCCAATCTTCTCCTGCGACTGTTGATGTTCCCTCGAGACCTCAGGTAGCGAGCCCGAGATCTTGGCACAAAACACACTGGCCAGCCGGTCCCATTCTTCTGCCGATGCCGTGACAACGGGGGGTGCGGACTGCACAGTCGCAATGTAGGCGTCGACAAAGATGGATATCGCGTTTGGGCCGAGGGGTATGGCGGAAGGCTTTTCGGAAACGGAGAAGAGGAACTGCTCGATTAGGGGAAAGAAGTGTTCTTGGACGAAGGGTAGTTGGTCTTCCGGCTGAAGACCTTGGAGCAGTCTCTTGGCCGTGTCGATGTAGCACTTCCAGGCGAAGGAGGTGTTCGTTCGGGGCTCATCTCGATGCGTGATACCGGTTTTCAAACAAGTCAGAAGGCGAGAGGCAGATTCAGGGGAAATGACTGCTGCAGGGAGGATCAAGAGCAATTGATCCAAATATTCCCAGAACTTGGGAGGGCTTCCCTGCGACCCCTTGGCAACGAAAGCTTGCAGCCTCGACAGAGGCGTTTTGGAGTCCGACGCGGATTTGGAAGAGGAAATCCAAATATCGGGGTAGCTTTGGGTCAACTTGGTCAAAGCCCGCACATACTCCAAGGCAGAGCCTAATTGGTTGGTCTTGAGACCACCGGTGACGAAAGCTTGCTTGACCTTGGTCGACTCGGCATACGGGAGCTTGCGGTCAATGGTGGCGAAGAGCAACTGGCAAATTGTTTTTCTCACGGAGGAGTCTTTGAACGTGATGCTTTTCCAAACGCTCTCCTCGGCAAAATATTCATCGTATCGCGGCTTTACTTTGTCGATGGTACTGTCATCGAGTTTCTGGAGAAGACCAAGGACAAGGGACAAACTCGCGGTAACGACTCGGAAGTACTTGGCCTCGGCATCTTCCTTGGTCGTTGACCGTTCATCGCTAAGGGAATCCTTGGTCTCTTGGATAGCCTCGATGGCGTATTCGAGGATCTGGGCCTGACACTTATTCCAGAACGCTGTGGCTTTTTCAGGAGTGGTCAGGAAAGAAGTCAAACCCTCACTCGCTGCTCTAGCTACCACTCGGTCACGATCATACAGGCCAGCGAGCCATGCGCCGACAATCTTGGGGATGTGTCTCTCTATCCTCTTTCTCGTCGATTTCATCAACTCAAACTGGAGGTTGTGCGAGAGCTCACGAACTCGGCGTGAGTTATCTATCGAGGTGCGAGGATACAGTTGAACCTTGAGTCATGTAAGTCACAGAGCCGGGGGTATTTAGCTT
>JAMYIC010002298.1:0-16919 GCA_024112705.1 Microcera coccophila | reverse complement strand
TTTTTTTTTTTTTTTTTTTTTTTTTTTTTTTTTAGTCTTAATTCCTTAATCTTTTTGCACGAAATACTAGCAGGCTAATGGAAAGCTCAATTTTTCACGTTACCAAGACTTCTTCATACTGCCCATCTTTGTGTGATTGATACTCGAGACCCCGAGAGACACAACGAGAATTCCTGAAGACAGACTCTTTGGGCACCAAGCTACGACATCGGAGCCTAACATGCCCAAAGAGCAAAGATGGACAGCGGCTAGAGGCGGGATGGATACCGGGTAGTTTGGGGCTGCATAGCCAAAAAGTTTATTGACATTTCTCCTTTTTCGCGTGGGAGCTCCTACAGATTCGCCATTGGTCAACACCATCTCCCGAGAATTTCGCTAGCCCTGAAAACGGGACGGCCGTTGGGAAAATCAGAAACACCCGCGATCAGACATTTTCTAGATTTTGAAAAAAGTCAGTGCGTATTCGAGCGCGTCCAGAGACCAGGGCTAGACTAATCTCCAGTTTTGACACATGCACGGACTTGAACAAGCTCCTCCTTCTCTCCGGAACTGGTCGAGCCCGATAGTGAGACTACGTGGAGTTACCGTCGAGGTGGTTCTAGACTTGAGACTTGAGGGGAGAGAGAGAGAGAGAGAGTCCATAAGCTCTTTGACTTCAACCGCTACAGTCCCTGAACGAGACCCTCACAGCCACCATGGTCTCATTGGCCGTGGCCTTCTCTGTTGATGGAATTTTAGCAAATAGCTGCTACACAATCGGCCCTTCAACGAGATCAAACCATTTCGGGATGTACCAGCAGTGCTAGAGTGGGCCGAGGCCCGCCCCCCAACCACATGCTTTATATCGCCGTCTAACGGGCTGGGTAGGATCAGGAATCTTGGAGAGAGAGAGAGAGAGAGAGAGAGAGCCGGGTGGAAGCGGTTCTTGGGATAGGTCATTTTACTTTGTCCATTTCTTTAGCGTCGACGACTGGGTCGAAATCGCGACAAGACGAACGCGGGGATTTATATCCTTGCGGCCGTGTCCCCTCGAACCGCTCCAAGAAATTCACCGATGCTAGCGTCGTCTCCTCAAATCCATTACCAATGTTATCGAACGTTGCAACATGAGGCGGGGCTTGAACTAGACGTAGTGGTGGAAACGGGTGGGTTTCTTCAAGTGTTGTGGGGATGGGTGGACGGGAGTTTCTGTTTCCGAGTGACAGGAGTTTGGATACAGAATATTTATACACGACTCCCCGGGGGGGGGAAGGGGGGGGGACAGAATCGTCCTGGAGGTTGCTATGGCCTCTTGGGAGAATTCGTCGTTTGATCCTCGACCAGGACGGCAAGTGGCTGGCGTGACGTGACGTTGTTGATACAGCATGGACCTCACCAAAAATCTGCCGACCCCTGGACTTTTCCCCGAGCCTCATCAACCATATGCCGAGCTAGAAGCTTTGGCGAAAGGCTTAATCGGGCATCCCACCAGAGTGGCTCAATCATCGACCTTTCTAGATCTTCCTTGGATCCCTGCCGAGTCGGGATCTGGCGGTGAAGGATTCGGCTAGGGCGATCTGATGAAAATTCGCCGAGCGTGGACCTCCTTGAAGCTTCACCAGCCGTGTAACAATTCAGAAATCTTGTAGCGAAGGATTCAACTGGTATGAACTCATGGGATCTTCCGAGTGTTCGCTTCTTGCCAGCTTCCAAGGTTGGCACCCCGAGTTGGGAGCTTACAGCGAAAGAGCTGGTCCAAATCTCCGTTGTCATAGGCACGTGTGGTGACGAATCCCGTTGAGTCAGCGGACATTGACTGATTATTATTATTGCGTCAGCAGATGTTGACTGATTATTGTTGGGGGCGTGTGTGGTTACAGCAAAGAGAGCAGCAGAAAATTGGAATGGAACGAAACCGTACGATGCCGAAACTATCACCATCCTTTCATAGTGGAGACTTGCTGTTAACCCCAACGGTTAGTCTGATACTGAAAAAGTGAGGAGCAGCTGGCTTCCTGGGGACCAGAGTCCAGAGTTTACCATCTCCCCTCGAAGATCACTGATGTTGTCCCATGCGGCAACGCTTGTCGTGTATGATGCATAGTTCACTGTACCCATGGCAATGCCTGAGAAAGAAGCCGATTAAGCTATAGAGACAGTATAACGCCGTATATACCCGCACAGCATCATTTAACCCTACAGGGGTTCTTCATTTAGCTACTTGGAGCACCGCAAAATACAATGGTCAAGAGATAGGGGTATCCATGTACCACCTGACCTTGGCCCATTTTCCTTATCATTTGTTTCCACCGATTTGTTTATCTATGTCTTGTCTGTGGTTGGTTAGTCACGACACAGAGCCCTCAAAGATCAGTCTGTCCTGAGCAACGCAAGAGTAATCTTACCTTTTTTGGAAGTCCACGTTGTCCTGATCTCAATGGCGGATCACGTCCCTAACTAGCCGGGATCTTGGTTTCACACTTCATCCGTTTGGAAGCGTCCAAAGCGCTCGGAAAAAGTGGTGCCTGTACGGCCGAGGCCTCTTGGACACCTCCTATACCGACAGAGCTACCTGCGATCTGAAACTCCTGACGTACAGCCCTGACGGTGGCGTCGTGGCGGCGTTTCCTCAAATTTCGAGAGCAAATCCCTTAGCACCCAGACCATCCTCCTTCACGAGTTACTCGACTTGCCAAACCGATAGTGATTGAACCTTTTCTTTTGGTGGGAAGGGTGGTTGTGATTCGGAGAGTAAGGTTGCGGTGCCATGGACAAGTTCAGAACGCGAGTATGCTGCTTGAACCTTGCGGCTACTTGACCCCAGAGCAAGAAAGCAACTAGCCCTTGGATCCAATGACACCTCATAATGTCGAGGAGCTGCCACCGCTTGCGCAAAGGCATTTCGAATCCTGGAGCGCCACATCTCGGCGAGACCGACTAAAGCTACCTGGCCGTCAACTTGACCTGTCGATCTTCGACTTTGACGTCTTTCGTACGGCCCTCGTCAGACGCCACGTTTTCGGCATTTTGGTGGAATGATTCATGGGGCACAGTCGGTGATTTGAAACTCGGACAATACTGTTGGGCGGTGCGTGTCGAAGCTGAAACCCGCCTTGTCATCGACCTCCGTATAATTGGGCAGAAGCCGCACAGGGGTCACGGAGATCATGTTGTCGAGCTAGAAGGGTCTAAGCAAAAAGCGGACTGGTTGATTGTTTGTGCACAACTCAGAGCTGGTATGATGCCCAATGGTCTATACATAAATGTAATGCACTGATGTTGTACGGGACTTTTGACGACGCTTACTAACCACCTATCCGTGACCCGGCGGGACTGACTCATTGGAACTGCCATCTTCCATATGTTATCGATCAACTTCATAGTCTTCAGTAGTTCTTGATTGTTGTGGATACTATCAAAGCACAACGTGAGAAGGATTCGAGATTCAACCTTTCTTTCGTCGATGCTGACTCGATCAGAACCTAATTGTGATCCTTCATCCATCGTCAACGCAGAAGTCAGCTGTTCGGGATACACAACATGGTTCGGGCTCGATACAGTGTTGCACGTGAAGCTTGTCGGTATAGGAAATCAGACTATGGATACAGTAATTCAACTCCGGAATGCTCCGAAATACCGCGGAAGGAGTGTTACCGGTGAAGAGGCCAACGACGGGCATGAAAAGATCTTTCTATAGCAAGTATAAGTAGTGTAATAGATCGCTTGAATTAAGGACAAGATCGGACAGCAGAGGCTAAGATTTTAACAAACGACAAACGCCTTATTGCTCTTAACTTGTTTGAAATTCATCATGGCGACAACCAGACTCAATCACGAGCCTATTGCCATCGTTGGGCTGAGTTTACGTTTCCCAGGAGCGACCTCACCGACGGAGCTGTATGACCTCCTTTCCCGCCCCCGCGACATCTTGGAGCCTTTTCCACCTGCTCGCATGAACATCGATGGCTACTATCATCCAGACGGAGACCATCACGGTGCTACGAACGTTCGAAAATCGTACTTTATCTCTCAGGACCACCGCGTTTTCGATGCCCCTTTCTTCCGTATCAGCCCTCTCGAGGCAGAAGCCATGGATCCGCAACAGCGCATCTTGCTCGAGCTTGTCTACGAGGCCATGGAATCTGCTGGGTATACCATTGGCGGACTACAGGGATCACGAACCTCGGTTTTCGTTGGGCTCATGTCCTCTGACTTTTCTTCCATCCAGTACCAGGATGCTGACACGATTCCCAAATACGCTGTGACCGGAGGTGCAAACAGCATATTGTCGAATCGCATCTCGTACTATTTTGATTGGAAGGTTAGTTTTCGATGAATTGTCCACGTCTTGCTTTCCCGTTTCGTTGACAATCATCAGGGTCCGTGTATGACGATAGACACGGCCTGCTCGTCGAGTTTAGTTGCCGTTCACCAAGCCGTCAGTGCCATCCGGAACGGCGAGTCCGATCTGGCCATCGCCGCAGGGGCCAATCTCATCTTGAGTCCTGAACCCTACATCACCGAGTCAAAGCTCCACATGCTCTCGCCCACATCTCGAAGCAGGATGTGGGACGCCAAAGCAGATGGCTATGCCCGAGGGGAAGGGTTTGCCGTTGTTGTTCTCAAGAAACTGAGCAAGGCAATCGAAGACGGGGACCATGTTATGAGTGTTATTCGCGAAACGGCTGTGAACATGGACGGTCGAACCACGGGGCTCACGGTGCCCAATGCCACTGCGCAAGCCATGCTCATTCGAGAAACCTACAACCGAGGAGGTCTCGATTGTCGCTTGGAATCAGACCGTTGCCAATACTTTGAAGCCCATGGAACTGGCACTCCCGCCGGTGACCCTATCGAGGCTGAAGCTATACAGACCGCCTTCTTTGCGGACCGCGACGAAGATGCGGGCTTGAAATCGAGGTCGCCTCTCTACATCGGATCTATCAAAACCATTGTCGGACATCTCGAGGGATGTGCCGGTCTGGCAGGCCTGGTGAAAGCCTCCCTGGCCGTCGAGAAGGGTGTCATCTTCCCGAACCTTCTATTTGAATCTCTCAATCCAGCTATTGAGCCTTTCTATCGGGGCTTGAAGGTGCCGACAGAGATCAAGCCCTGGCCAACGGTGAAATCTGGAACCCCGCGACGAGCAAGTGTCAACAGCTTTGGCTTTGGCGGTACAAAGTAAGTCAACTTCCCAACCGTCGTCACAGGATGGCGGCCATCTCGAACGCAAGTACAAGCTTGACTAATTATCGTAGCGCTCACGCCATTGTGGAAAGCTATGACCAGACTCTGAACAGTAAGAAAGTCTCTCGGACTAATGGAGTTGAGTCGGAATCCAATATCTGCACTGCGGGCCCTTTTGTTTTCTCGGCCAACTCGCAACTCTCTCTCGACGAGACTATCAAGTCATTCACCGGGTACATCAGAGATGGCAAGGCTTCCGACATTGCAGGTCTCGCATGGGTACTACAATCACGCCGTACCACCTTTCCATTCAGGGCAGCGTTTTCTAGCACTACCAAACAGGGGCTTCTGGAAGCTCTGGAAAAGCATTCGCTGAGCAGAAGCGAGTCAAAAGGCTCAGTCGATGGCACGTACCGCCATCAAGCCTCTTCTGGGTCTCGTCGTAAGATTCTCGGCATATTTACCGGCCAAGGAGCGCAATGGCCTCAAATGGGTCGAGAGCTGATTCTCGCGTCGAAGCTCTTTGAGCAGGCCTTCAGTAACCTGCAAGAGTCACTCGACACGTTGTCAGATCCGCCATCTTGGTCTCTAAGGCAGGAACTGATGGCTGATGCAGCCAACTCGCGAGTGCTGGACGCCGCGGTTGGTCAGCCGCTCTGTACGGCCGTGCAAATTGCCCTGGTCGACCTCTTGCGGTCCGCCGGCATCTCGTTTGCTGCCGTCGTCGGCCATTCTTCTGGGGAGATTGCTGCTGCGTACGCTGCTGGATTCCTGTCTGCACATGATGCAATCCGCGTGGCGTACTACAGAGGTGTTCACATTGTGTCTATCGAAGGTTCCGGTAGCAAGGCTGGGGGTATGATGGCCGTAAATATGTCCTTGAGTGAAGGTCTCGAGTTCTGTGAATCGAACTCCTTTCCAGGGAGATTGACTGTTGCCGCCAGCAATGCCGCAAATAGCATCACCATTTCTGGAGATGCGGACGCTATCGATGAAGCCCAGGAGCTGCTCAAAGAAAAGCATTCGGTCACTAGGCTTCGCGTCGACAAGGCCTATCACTCTCATCATATGAAGCCATTGATGGAGCCATATGTTCGATCGCTACGTCAATGCGGCTTGCAACCTCTCAAGGGTTTCGCGGATTGCACGTGGACATCCAGTGTTACACTCGATACTGTCACTTCAAGAACAAAACTCGGAGACTTTTACTGGGCAGATAATCTGACGCAGCCGGTCTTGTTCTCCCAAGCCCTTGAACGCTGTGTTCAAGGTGCCGGTCCATTTGAGCTTGTGGTCGAGGTTGGCCCTCATTCAACATTGAAAACACCGGCTACGAAAACCGTAAACGAAGCTGGGGGCTCTGCAGTGCCTTACTGCTCGCTTCTGAGGCGCGGGGCCCACGACGTCGAGTCCTTCAGTAGTGCACTGGGTCATATATGGGCCACACTCGGGACCGAAGCCAAGATAAACTTCGAGGAGTATCGGAGAGCCTTTGCCGGTGCAAGCAGTAAACCTCGAACGGACGTTTTGAAGAAGCTACCGTCATACCGCTGGGACCATCAGGTGTACTGGAAAGAGTCCCGAATTTCCAAGAACAAGAGACTGCGCAAAGACAAGCTTCACGAACTCTTGGGGCGTCGATGTCCGGATGACTCCGTACACGAGATGCGATGGAGAAACATAATTCATCTGAAGGAGCTGCCTTGGCTTCGCGGCCACGTATTCCAGGGGCAGATCATTTTCCCCGCGGCAGGCTACGTGAGCATGGCCCTGGAGGCAGCAAAGCTCATGGTTCGAGACCGTTCAGCACAAGAGTTGGTTTTCGAGATTCGCGAGCTGATCATCTCCCGCGCCATGATTCTGAACGACGACCCCGCCGGTACCGAGGTGAACCTAAGCCTTCGGCTGATGGAAGAGAGAGATTCAGTCGTTACTGCGGAGTTTGTGTGCTCCTCCTGCAACAGTAACAGAGCGGTTGCGGAGCTGGAAGTAAACGCCAAAGGCCGCGTGCACTGCATCTTTGGAGACGCCGCCTCGTCCGGCCTTCCGTCAAGGGCCTCGAACAAATCATCCATGTTGGAACTGAAACCAGATCGATTCTACGCTTCTCTGAGAGAACTCGGTTTTGAGTACACTGGACTGTTCAACGCATTGACAAAGGTCCAACGGAAACCACGGATGTCGAGTGCCATGGCTCATTGGCAGGCGTCTGACATTGATACGGAACTTCTCGTCCACCCTGCCGTTCTGGATGTCGGGTTTCAAGCTGTTTTCGCCAGCACCGGGTCGACTTCCAGTCTCCACATCCCTTACCTTCCCACCAAGATAGAGGTGATACGTATCAAAGCACCAATCAAGGAATTGGACAACGCAACAGACGTTGACGTTGCGATTGACGCGTATACGGTCAGCCTCACCCCGCCCTCTACGAAAGCCCCGCCAGCTATCCGCGCGGACTTGGACCTATATCAAGGGAGCCATTGGGCCTTGCAAGTTGAAGGGCTTTCTCTGACGCCGATGGCCGGGTCCGATCCAGCCAACGACCGCCGTCTCTTCTACCAAACAAAGTGGGAGGTCGATATTTGCACTGGAATTGCGTCCGTTGACAAAGCCAAGGACACGTCCTTGGATGAAACAGACCTGCCAGAGCTCCTTGAGCGCTTAGCTCACGCGGATCTCCGGCATCTGTATGCCCAGACGCCAAAGGAAAAAGTAGCTCATCTAAAATGGCATCACCAGCGCCATTTCGAATACATGGAGGCCACCTTCTCCGCCATCGATCGCGGAGAACACCCCATCATCAAGAAGGAATGGGCCCGAGATACCCGGGAACAGATAGAGACGGAGCTTGCCAAGTTTCCGGACACTGTCGACTTGCAAGCAGCCAATGCAGTCACGGCACGATTTCCCGACGTTCTGGATGGCAAGGTCTCGATGATCGAGGTGTTGACGACTGATGACATGCTGTCGCGCCTTTATGACGAAGCGCTGGTGATGGAAGGGGGGTATCAAGGCATAAAAGCCATGGCAAAACAGATCTGCCATCGATATCCACGAGTGAACATCATTGAGATCGGAGCCGGCACCGGAGCGACTTCCAGCAGAGTCCTAGAGGCCATCGACGGGATGTTCTCGACCTACGTATACACGGACATTTCCGCCGGATTCTTCGACAAGGCCAGAGCACGCTTCAAAGATTATTTGGGCTCGATGGACTTTCGCACTCTCAACATCGAGCGAGATCCGGAAAGTCAAGGCTTCCAGGCTCACAGCTACGATGTGGTTGTGGCTTCCAGCGTTCTCCACGCGACGCCGGACCTGAGGAAAACGCTCGCACACGTCAGGAGCCTCGTGAAGCCGGGCGGGTTTCTCCTGCTACTAGAGCCCACTGGTCATTCTTTGCGAGTCTCGTACTTGATGAGTGGGTTGCCGGGCTGGTGGCTTGGTGGAGATGATGGCCGCAGACTGTCTCCGGTGGTCAATGAAGCCCGGTGGGATGAGCTGCTCAAAGAGGCTGGCTTCTCAGGAGTGGATTTCGTTTTGAGCGACAGCGACAAGCCGTCCAAACACGTATATTCCGCTATGCTCAGCCAAGCTGTCGATGATCGTGTGGCTTTGCTGCGACAACCGTTGCTCTCGATTGAGCGCGTTCCGGACGTACAACGACTTGTCATCATCGGTGGTCGTACACCGCAAGTCAAGAAGCTTCAAGAAGGGATTGTTGAGCTACTTCAGCCTTGGAAACAACAAATCCTAGAATTCGATACTCTAGAGCTGGTTGACCACACCGCCGTCCCTGGGGCTACCATCCTGTGTCTCGCTGAGCTGGATACACCGGTATTCGAATCCATCACAGAAACGGCTTTCAAGAGTTTACAGCGGGTTTTGAGCGATTCAAAAAACGTACTTTGGGTTACAAGGCGGTGCTGGATCGACAACCCATATTCCAGCACGATGATTGGAGTTGCCCGCGTGGTCCTCAACGAGGCGCCTCATATCAACCTCCAAATGCTCGACATTGCTTGTGAAGATGAAGGAGACTCTGGAACCAAGCTTTTGACCGAGTGTCTTCTGCGCCTGGTTTCGAAGCCGGCTATCGGAGCTGATGTGCTCTGGTCTACCGAACCAGAACTAATGCTGGATAGCGAGAAGTTGCACGTGCCTCGGGTGATGGCAAACCCGGTCCTCAATGATCGACTGAATGCGAATTGGAGAAGTATCCAGAGGCAAAATCCAAAGGAAAGCTCCGTCCCCAAACTCAACAATCTCCTATGTCACTCTGGGGGGACGTCGAATGTTGAAAACATCACTCATGGACATATCGAAGTTCGAGTAGATTTCTCATGGGTCTATCCAACGGAAATCAGCACCGGATTAGCCTTGTACGTCTGTCTTGGATCTGTGGTTGGAACCGAAAGAAGCGTCGTTGCTTTCTCTCTATCTCACGGACCTATCATTCAAACTCCCGAAAGCTGGGTAGTAGACTGCGACCCGTCAGAGGAAGAACCAAAGTTTCTCCAATCCATTGCTGAGATGATGGATGCTCGACGGGCTCTTCTTGGAGTACCTCCTGGGGGGCTGCTGTTGTTGCATGAACCGCAGACATCCTTGGTTAGGAACACTACGAGGATGGCGGTGGAGACTGGCGTGCAGGTATTGTGTTCGACTACCAATTCCTCGACCGCGGATAGAAACGGCTGGACTCACATACATCCATTCGCTACGTTGCGTCAGGTCAGGTCTACTCTCTCGGACGGTATTTCCAAGGTTTTGGCTTTCGATACCGAACAACGCGACTCCGTGTGGCTCAACATCAAAGCGTGTTTGGCGTCATCTCTCTGCGTACTCGACTCGGACTCATCAATAGCAGATGGACTCAACCCCGGCAACGGTGCTAACGCGAGAGACGACCCTTCGATTCGAGAAACGTTGATGATGGCCGTCAAGCACGCACAGTCGCAGTACAACCGGAAGGCAGTTGAGGTGGTGTTATCCCAGGACCTGACGGCACTGGGCCACAACAAGCACCGGGGGTGTGTCGTCGACTGGAGGCCGCAGAGCCAAACTACTTTCGACGTGAAACCTCCGAATGCCTTCGAATTATTCCGCGACGACAAGACCTACTTCCTTGTAGGTTTGACGGGCGACTTGGGTCAATCGCTGTGCCGTTGGATGATACTCCACGGCGCTCGTCACATCGCCCTTTCAAGCAGACGCGCCGAGGTCCCTGAAGCATGGCTTCGAGATATGCGTCGCAGTGGAGCGAAGATCGAAGTGTTTTCCTTGGACGTCACCTCCCAATCTGCATTATCCAGTGTCTATGCCGATATCTGCAAGACTATGCCTCCGATTGTGGGCGTTGTCAACGGAGCAATGGTACTTCGCGATGCCCTTTTCAACGACATGTCGTTTGAGTCCATGATGGAAGTTCTCGGCCCAAAAGTGGATGGTTCGAAGCATCTTGACCATCTATTTGGCGACAAGGATCTCGACTTTTTCATCATGCTCTCGTCTGTGTCCGCTATCGTTGGGTATCGAGGCCAAGCAAACTACGCAGCGGCAAATATGTTCATGACCGGCTTGGCGGCCAAGCGAAGACATCGGGGTCTAGCGGGTTCCGTGTTTGCCATCGGAGTGCTGACCGAGATCGGCTACGTTTCTCGGGCTGACGGTGAATTGGAGGAATACCTTCGGAAGAAGAACCACACTCCTCCCATATTCGAGCCTGACTTTCATCAAATGTTTGCCGAAACCATTCTCGCAGGTCGCCCAGACTCCCAACAGCAATCGGAAATCATCACTGGGTTGGTGGACACGAAGAGGCAGCCTCTTACCGTGGACCGGCCGCTGTGGTTCGACAATCCAAGATTTTCGCACTGCGTCAAGGAGGAACATTCCTCGAATCAACAAATACATTCATCGGCAACGGTTCCCATCAGCCAAAAGCTGGCGCAAATTTCAACTGTAGCCGAAGCGACCAAACTGGTACAAGCAGAATTCGTTGAAAAGCTGGCAATGATCTTGCAGATCGACTCTGGCGGCATATCCACGAACATGCCCCTCGTGGATCAGGGAGTTGATTCACTTATCGCCATCGAGATTAGAGCATGGTTCATCAAAGAGTTGGATGTGGATCTCTCTGCTTTAAAGATACTCGGCGGCCACTCTGTTGCCGGGTTGTGCGAAGACGCAATCAGCAAACTCGACCTCTCCGGCAAGACTGCACAAGGTAGGTTCAGATAGTCACATTCAAATTGCGCGAAACGTCACATCTCACCGCTATCTTAGGTGCCGATGCGACCGACAAAGCTGAACAGCCAAAGTCAACATCTGTCCCTAGAAAGATACCTCCCAGGCAAGAACCGGTTATCGAATCTGACACTACACCTGACCATGGCTCTACGAATGTAGGTTGATCCGAGTCCTCCGTTCGCAATTTTGAATGCTGAGATGAAGCACAGTCCCAAAATGCAAAGGCTTCGTATGAAAGCAAGACCGTGAGGTCTAAAAAAGAGACGATCTTAAATGGAAGCCAGGTTCGTGTTGTTGTGCCCATTGAAACTGAGCTTTGATAGCGTCCTGACCCAACAATAGGAGGTTGCCATCACCAACTCTGCACCTTCACAGTCAATCATTCAGAAAACGTCTGGAAAGACTGACACGCCTATTCAACCGGACGCCAACTTAAATAGAGCTGATAGACATAACGATGTGATCAGCGACACTATACCGCAGGGCGTCCTGTCCCAAACCCCCATGTCGTTCGCGCAATCCAGGCTGTGGTTTCTCAATAAGTACTTTGAAGACCCTGCTTCGCAAAACATCGTTCTTTCTTACGACATCAGAGGTCGCTTGGATATACCGCGATTCGTAAAAGCGTTCCAGATGGTTGTCTCACGGCATCAAGCATTCCAAACGTGCTTCTTTGAACACCCTCAGAGTGGCAGAGGGATGCAAGGGTTCTTTAAGGATTCCCGCGTCTCGCTCATTCAGAAGACAGCCGCAGGCGATGGGGAGGTTAAAGCAGAGATTGATCGCATCCAGGGTTATCATTTCGGCTTGGAACAAGGAGAAACGTTCCTTGCCACCCTCATGAATCGTAAGAATTCATGGAGTACGTTCATCTTCGGATACAGCCACATTCTTATGGACGGGAGCAGCGTTTCCATCTTCATGCAGGACCTCAATGCGGCGTACCAAAAGCATTCCGTGGCAGCGCCGATGGAAGAGTACGCCCATTACGCAACGACTCAAAGAAACCTGGTAGAGAAGGGCAAGTTCAGCAAGGAAACAGAGTTCTGGAGGCGAGAATTCTCACCACTGCCGGAGCCTCTGCCCCTGCCAGACATCTCTCGATCAACTGCGCGTTCTACATCGAAAACATACGGAACCCATACAATCCATATTGCCATTCCATTGAGCGATGCGCTGAAAATCAAGAAACTCAGCCAGAAGATGGCCGTGACCGCATTCCATTTTCACCTCGCTGCCGTGCAGTGGCTGCTGCTGAAGTTCTTTGCAACGGACGACGTCTGCATCGGCATAGCAGATGCGAACCGCGTGGATCAAAAGTACCTGAGAACCATAGGAGTCTTCTTGAACTTGCTCCCGTTGCGTTTCCAGCGAGCTGCCCAGGAAACCTTTGCAGCAGCGGTTGCAAACGCATCGACAAAGGCTTTGGAGGCGCTGGAGCACTCGAGGCTCCCCTTCGAGGCCATCCTGGAGGAGCTCAAGGTCCAGAGATCGCCGGCTTTCACGCCGCTTTTCCAAGTCTTTGTCAATTACCGGATGGGCGCTTTCCTCAAGTCCCCCCTTGGACCATGCGAGCTACAGTTCCGATCAGCTACCGATGCCGTCTCTGCGTATGATCTGCTTGTGACTATCACGGAACCGAGCAAGGACAGTTGTGTGGCCTCGTTCACGCTGCGGGATGACATTTACTCAGAGGAGGCCAGCGAGTTGCTTGCCAAATCTTACGTCCACTTGCTGAGCCGCGTGTGCGAGAACCCTCTCCAGAATCTCGATGCATGCGAGGTTTACAGTCACGCCGATGGCCGTTTAGGGGTGGATGTTGGACGAGGCCCTCAGACGACAAGCACCTCGGACACGACACTTCCTGCTTGCGTCGATGCATTGGCTACGAGTATGCCTCGTAACTTGGCACTGAAAGATGGATTTGGAGACAGCCTTACTTTTAGTGATCTTGCCGGGCAAAGCCGTCTCATAGCTGGAATGCTGTCGCGCAGTGGTGTAGGAGGAGGGAAGTACGTCGCAGTGTTGATGAATCCTTGCAACGCTGTTGTCGCATCGATCATAGGTATCCTGCGACTCGGCGCCATCTATGTGCCGCTGGATCTCAACAACCACCCTGATCGGCTGGCATCGATAACTGCGAATTGTCAACCAAGCGCCATCATCTGCCAACAAAACACACTGCGCTTGGCAGAGAAACTATCCAACAAGAGTACAAAGATGATTGATTTAACCTTCCGCCTTGAAGGCGACCCCGAGCCTTTTGAGGACTCTTCCCAGGGAACCCTTCCAGCCTTCGCAATTTACACCAGCGGATCTACCGGTGTACCGAAGGGGGTACTTCTCACACAAGCCAATCTTCTTCAGAGCATAGAAGGTTCGCTGGGTGATATTCGTCTGAGCCAAGGAGACGCGGTCCTTCAGCAAAGCTCATTGGGCTTCGACCTATCCCTGTACCAAATCGGCTGTGCCTTGCAGCACGGGACCACGCTCGTCATAGTACCTCAAGTTCTAAGAAGAAACCCTACAGAGCTCGCCAAGATAATGCTGGAAGAAGAGATCACGGTTACCATCGCCACACCTTCAGAGTATTCGATTTGGCTCTCGTACGGTCACGGCCACCTCGAACAGTGCGCATCTTGGCGGCTGGCGGTTTCTGCCGGAGAAAACATGAGCCCGCATGTAGAACAACTGTTCCGAGGTTTGCCATTGCGGAATCTCTCCATAGCGAACTGGTTTGGGCCAACGGAGGCCGGTGTCTACATTGTCGGCGCCATTCCCCGTCAAGAGGACTCTAGCAGAGCAACAGACGAAAGACCCTGCATAGGACGCCCGATACGAAACACGTCTGTCTACATAGTCGACGAGGAGCTCCGGCCGGTTCCCACTGGATTTCCGGGAGAAATGTGTGTCGAAGGACCTACTGTTGCCCTCGGATACATCGACGACGACAAACTCACCAAGAGCAAGTTCATCCCCAACCATTTATCCTCGTCGAAAGACCCCGGCCATTCGTCAAGTTGCTTGTACCGGAGTGGCGACAAAGGCAGGATTCTACCAGATGGCCGGGTTGTGTTCCTAGGTCGTATGGGAAACGACTCAGAAGTGAAGATTCGCGGGTTTCGAATCGACCTGGGCGACGTGGCAAACACCATTCTCCGTGCATCAGCCAAGTCATTAGCCGACGTGGCGATATCAGTCAGAGGCGACCCGCCGTCCCTTGTGGCCTTCGTTGTCTTCGCACCGCATCGCATCCCGTCGAATCCTGCGCAATTCCTCGACGACCTATCTGAAAGGCTTCCATTACCAGACTACATGCGACCGTCAAGATTAATCCCTGTGGCTCGTCTTCCCATGACGGTCAGCGGGAAGAGAGACAAAGCCGCGATCGACGCCATACCAATCTCTCCGGCTGCCAAACCTCAGCAGGCGATTGAACTGAGCGAGACGGAAGCCAAACTCAAGAATTTATGGACTGAGACGCTTCCTCTTGTCACTGAGACATCACACATTGACCGCGATAGCAGCTTCTTTCACGCAGGTGGCAACTCGATTCTCCTGATGA
This sequence comes from Microcera coccophila, assembly GCA_024112705.1. Classification (NCBI taxonomy): domain Eukaryota; kingdom Fungi; phylum Ascomycota; class Sordariomycetes; order Hypocreales; family Nectriaceae; genus Microcera; species Microcera coccophila. The sequence continues at coordinate 1,936 of JAMYIC010002298.1, read as the reverse complement.
AGCTGCAGTCTCTCATCGGCCAGGCCTTTGGCGTGAAACTTAGTCTTGCTGGCCTGATCCAGTTCAATACTCTGGGGCAGATGGCAGCCAATGTTGAAGCAAATAGCGAACGCAAGTCCAACGGAGCGACGAACCCGTCTGACTTGTTAGTGAGTGTTGAAAACGGTAACGGAGCTTGTTCCAGTGCAAAGGTACATTCAGCTTTGCTCACACTTACATTGAGACTGGACTGACTTGCATACAGACTGGCGAAACTATGATCACGGAACATGGCTCGACTTCGCCTTTCTCACTGCAACGAGAGATCGACTGGCAGAAGGAGACAGCTGTTCCCACGGACATTGTAGTATCGAGTGGACCGTCCCAGCAGAAACGAGCAGGGAAAGGCAAAACGGTCCTTCTGACGGGCGCCACCGAACTCATTGGCAGTGGGATATTGGAAGAGCTACTGAACGACGATGGTATCGAGAGAGTACACTGCGTAGCCATTCCCGTTCTCGACGAATTCGCCGACTGCAAAAAGGTAGTCCCCTACATCGGCAACCTGTCCTCGACCGACATTGGACTGAGTGAGGCTGACATGGGGGCTCTGTCGAACGACGTGGACCTGATCTTCCACGCCGGCGTGGAGAGTTCGTTCCTGAGCTCCTACGAGACCAATCGCCAAGCGTCGCTCGAAACCCTCAAGCTCTTGGCGAGGATCGCCGCCCCGAGGAGGATTCCGATACATTGCATTTCCAGCAGCCGGGTCATCGTCTTCTCCGGCGCACCCTGTCTCCGAGAGACTTCCGTGTCTCGGTATTTCCCCCCTTCTGACGGCAGCGAGGGCATGGCTGCGGCGCGATGGGCTTGCGAGCGCTTCTTGGAGAACGCCGCGCGGGAGCTGGGACTGCCGGTGCGGATTCATCGATGCTGTCCAGCTATAAGCGACAAGGCGCCGGAAAACGACATTTTCAATTGCATCTGGAAGTTTAGCAGGCTGCTCGAGGCCACACCAGTTCTGGAGCAGATTGAAGGTTTCGTCGACTTGGCGCCGTTGGAATCTCTGGTCAGCGGTCTCGTCGAGGCGATTGTCAAGGAGAATTCCAACCACGCAGTGGCGGGTTCCATCACATACACGCACCATCCGAGTGGTAACGTGGTTACGATGAGTGATATTGGGCGATACTTTGAGAACGATGAGAATGGCCCGTACGAGGAAATCGGTCTGGCGGAATGGGTGCGTCGGGCACAGGAATCGGGTTTGTCTGACGTGTCTGCTTCCTTTATGGATGGCTTAGGAACCCTTAAGACGCCGGTCTACTTTCCTCTTTTGCTTAAGACAGAGTAAGCACTTTGGCGATCTGGTCTCAGGTTAGAAATCTGGACGCTTGTAAGCCTTATATTGTCAGAAGACTACAGATTACAGATGTAGCAATACTCTGGGAGTTTAGGAGTCAGGAGCTAGAGTAACCACATGGTATCCTTTAACTACTGTAACACATAATCAGGGGTCAGACCAAATACTTAGGCTTATGATACTGATGTGCCTCAACTGCTTACCACCCTTGAGCCGCCCCACCACACTATCGACAGCTGACAAGGACTAAAGAGTGGTAGGCTGACTCAATCCGTCAAAGATGGCTGTATTCCGGGGACCAGTGACCCTTTCGGAATGGTTGAAGACCCTTATGGAAGGGAAGACGGAAGGCGGTTTAGTCACCGTAGTGATATCGGCTCCGGCTCCACTGGTTTGAGCAGCAGCAAGTCGGGTAATTGCGATAGAACCATCGGCTTCTATGATAACCAAGCAAATCGAAGCCGTGGATGTGGGGTAAGCGATACTCGACCGAGTCTTGGTAGCTGATCAAATGTGGCTGAGCTAGCTGGGAGACTGAGACATGGGGGATCCCTCCAGACGCACCGGATGAAGAGAAGTCGAGCATACCCAGGACCC
>JAMYIC010002296.1:0-18212 GCA_024112705.1 Microcera coccophila | reverse complement strand
CTCCAGGTACTTGCATGAAGATCTTATCCTGTAGGGTAAGGAAAGTATAAGTAGTGGTGTCTCAGAACGATACTAGCTAAACGAGGCTGCGTTGGCTCCTCTGTACCGCCAATCCTCCACACGATAAATAAGGGACAATGCATGACTGGAGGCCGAAGTCATGTTCCCAGCCACTGTCATTGTTTAAAGTTAGGTTCACCTTTCGTTTGTCTGCTGATGCGAGTGAGATCACGTGACGAGTCCCTGAATCCTTTTGAGTTTCGCTCAATGGGGTTAAACGCGGCCGTGCTTTCGGACCTCAACCCGCATCCAATTCTTTCCTGCCTCTCCACCAGTGCATTTTGTGACATTCCGCCCGTCTCCTTCACACCTCATCCACGTCCACCCCCGTCAGTCTTCCGATCCTGCCAAACGACTACGAGAAAGCTTCCGGTTATCTTTGCGTCGCTTCTTCTGGTAGGACATTATTCATTAATGACTTGTGAGTTGTCCTTGTCTTCCCTTGCTGCTGTTGCCGTGCATCTGCGGCCCTGTCACCTGTCATCGAACCAGCCTCAGCTCCGGCTGTCTACATCGCGATGTCAGCTTTATAAGACTAGCCATACCCGATATCTCGCCGATTTCTGACGGACCCGATGCTGTTTGATGATGCGGATACGTCTGTAATTCGAGTCCCCCCCCAACGAGCGTCAGGTCACTCCAATTGCAGTGCCGATGTACTTCGTTCAGCCTCGCCATCATGAACCCTTGCGAGATGCGACAAGTTGAATTATTCTATCAGCTACCGCGTCTTTTGGACACGTAGCGCACGTTTCTGGGTCGCCGAGCTTACTTCCTTACAATAATCCCTCACATACACCTCCTGGTTATGGAACTATCAGCTAACGTTGTCGCGACTTCAATAGGCATTTCTCGTGGATTCCAACATCATGTTCACCCCTCCCTTAGGGGGTCCTTCTAACGGACACTTATCGCACGACGATGAAACGAGCTCGATATTGGACAACGACGCCCACCTAAGCGATGGCAATACACCCGAAGCCCATGACCCTCCCTCCATCCGATCATCGCCGTCGCCATCGGATGATGTGAATGGGACCTCAAATCACGTCGACAACGACCTGGAAATGTCAGAAAGCGACGTCGCGAGCGAAAACAACGTCTCCGAGGACGCCGACTTCGACATGGAAGAGAGTGTACCATCACAGAACGAAGACGCGTTGGACGAGCGTGCAAGCTCTACCGACTCCAATAGAGCCCCTAAGCGCAAGGCGCCTATTGCTGAGGATGATTACATCAAAGCCAATCCCGAGCTATACGGCCTTCGAAGAAGTGTACGACTTGAAAATTTTTTTCCCGTTCTAGCCTTGCGACCATTACTGACTCGCATTTTAGACCCGACCCAGAGAACAACGTAAAATTGTATGCGATAACCTGAAGCCCTATTTCGACGCATATTGACTAACTGACTCTTAGGTCGACTCAGATGATTCAGATTCCGACGTCGGCCCTGTTAACAGGCGCAATGTTAAGCGCCGTCGTGTAGAGACCTCTCGAACTTGTAAGTGTCGCCTCTTCATCCCCCATCCATCCGCCTGCGAACCTGGACATCTCCTGATGCCTTAGTATTAGCCTCTAAGATAGGTACGCCCACCTTGCAGGCATCGGCGAACGATTCCGATTCCGACTCCGATAACTATGGCGGCGCTCGGGCGAAGAGTTTGCAGAAGAAGGCCCGGCTGCAACGAGAAGCACAACCTACCCTGGCCTATGCTGAAAAGCGCTGGTCAAGTCGTCGTGCGGCGCAAGTGCAACAAGGCGCTTACGAAGAAAGCGATTTCGAAGAAGAGGACGAAGACGATCTCGCTCCTGCCCACTATGTCGCTGATTACGTTGACGACTCCCCATATGTTGAGAAAGTTGTGCGTCACCGACTAAAGGACGGACTGGAGCTCTCTTATGACTTAAGTCGTCACGATTTTGAGTACTTCGTCAAGTGGCAGGGCAAATCACACTTGCACGACACCTGGGAGACTATTGATCTGCTCCGCAATGTTCGCGGATTCCGAAAAGTTGAGAACTACTTCCGGAAATGCGTAGACCAGGAACTTGATATTCGGTTTGGAGACGATATTCCCCCGGAGACTAAAGAGCAATTCTTTCTCGATCGTGAGAGAGACGAAGAAGCCTTTGAGGACTATACTCAAGTCGAAAGAGTGGTGGCTGTGAGGGACGGTGACGATGGGCCAGAATACTTCATTAAGTGGAAAGGCCTTACGTATGACGAGTGCACATGGGAGGCTGCATCCGACGTGAGTTCGATGTTTCAAGATAAAATCGATCAATATCTCGATCGATCATCTCGATCCTGGCAGTCAGATCGGAATGAGTCAAACATTAACACTCGCTCGCGAATGACAAAACTGGAGAAGCAACCCGATTACATCGTTGGAGGCGAGCTCCGACAGTTTCAGCTGAAGGGCCTTAACTTCCTTTGTCTCAACTGGTGTCGCGGCAATAACGTGATTCTGGCCGACGAAATGGGCCTGGGCAAGACGGTTCAGACGGTTTCTTTTCTTAGCTGGTTGCGCAACGCTCGTCGCCAAGAGGGGCCTTCTCTGGTGGTAGCTCCTCTCAGTGTCATTCCTGCTTGGTGCGACACGTTTAACCACTGGTCTCCAGATCTGAACTACGTCGTCTACTTGGGGCCCGAGGATGCTCGAAACAATATCCGCGAACACGAACTGATTGTGGATGGCAATCCTAAAAAGCCCAAGTTCAACGTCCTGGTTACCTCGTATGAGTTTATCCTTCAAGACTGGCAATTCCTCCAGTCTATCAAGTGGCAAGCGCTTGCCGTCGACGAGGCTCATCGACTGAAGAATAAAGAGTCTCAGCTGTATCTGCGCTTATTGAGTTTTGGTGTCCCGTGCAAAGTCCTGATTACCGGAACGCCGATTCAGAACAACCTAGCTGAGCTATCAGCCTTGCTTGATTTCCTCAATCCTGGTAAGGTCGACATTGACGAAGATCTGGACTCTCTATCAGCTGTAGATGCCCAAGAAAAACTACAAGCCCTTCACAAGGCCATTGCACCCTATATCTTACGACGAACTAAAGAGACTGTTGAGTCGGACTTACCACCTAAGACAGAAAAGATCATTCGCGTGGAGCTGTCAGACGTGCAGTTGGAATACTACAAAAACATCCTGACTCGAAACTATGCCGCGCTGACTGAGGGAACCAATGGTCATAAGAACTCACTGCTCAATATCATGATGGAATTGAAAAAGGTCAGCAACCACCCATACATGTTTCCTGGAGCCGAGGAAAGGGTCTTGGCTGGAAGCGTACGACGCGAAGACCAAATCAAGGGCTTGATTGCAAGCAGTGGCAAGATGATGTTGCTCGACCAGCTTCTGTCCAAGTTGAAGAAAGACGGCCATCGAGTTCTCATTTTCAGCCAAATGGTCAAAATGCTTGATATTCTTGGAGACTATCTCTCTTTGCGCGGGTACAAGTTCCAGAGGCTGGATGGAACTATCGCCGCGGCCCCTCGACGCATGGCAATTAATCATTTCAACGCCGAGGATAGCGATGATTTCTGCTTCCTCCTCTCTACGCGAGCGGGTGGCCTGGGTATCAATTTGATGACTGCTGATACAGTCGTTATCTTCGATTCCGATTGGAACCCCCAGGCTGATTTGCAAGCCATGGCCAGAGCTCACCGTATTGGACAGAAAAAACCCGTCAACATCTACCGCCTGGTTTCTAAGGAGACTGTAGAGGAGGAAGTCCTGGAGCGTGCTCGTAACAAACTTCTGCTCGAGTATCTTACCATTCAAGCAGGTGTCACTGATGATGGCAAGGCCGCCTTCAAGGAAGAGCTCAACAAGAAAGGTCTTAAGGTCGATGGACCGTCTTCGTCTGAAGACATTCAGATGGTCCTCAAAATGCGCTCTTCTAAGATGTTCGAGCAAAGTGGTAACCAGCAACGCCTTGAACAACTTGACATCGACTCCATCCTCGAGAATGCTGAAGTCACTAAGACGAAGGTAGATGACAAAATCAACCTCAGCAGTGGCGGCATCGATTGGGACAACTTCATGCAAATTACAGACGTCAAGGTGGATGACATCAACCTTGACTGGGACCAGATTATCCCCGCTGAGAAGCTTGCTGAGATCAAGGCCGATGAAGAAAAGAAGCAACACGATGCGTACCTCGCCCAGGTTGCTGCAGAGAGCGCTCCTCGGAGGGCCACTATCAAAAACCGGAATAGGGAAACAGATCGGGCGGATCGATTGAAGAAGCGCCAACGGGAACAACAGCAAGAAGAAGAGGAACAACAGGCCTTGTTAGCTGACCCGAAGAGACCACTCAACGAGAAGGAACAGCGGAACCTTATTAAGGCTTACTTCCGGTTTGGTGCGATGGAGGATCGCGCAGACGACATTATCCAGGAAGCAAAATTGGTCGAGAGGGACAGAGACTACGTGCAGTCCGTGCTCAATGATTTCATTGCCGAGGCGAAGCAAGCTGTCGATGAAAACAACACTAAGCTTCTCGAAGAAGAGAAGAAGATGGGCAAGACTCTCACCAAGAAGGACAGGAAGGCTGTATTGATCGACTTTGGCGAATTGAAGAAGGTGAATGCCGAGACAGCTATTGAGCGACCCAAGCAGCTGCATCTCCTCCGACAGGCTATCCGAAGCAACACGGATTGGAAAGCGTTCCGCCTCCCTGATGCTACAAAAGCAGCACACTACACGTGTCCTTGGGGTGCGAAGGAAGATGCGATGCTTCTTGTTGGCATCGATAAACATGGATTTGGTGCGTGGGTGCAGATCCGGGACGACCCTGACCTCGATATGACTGAAAAGTTCTTCCTGGAGGAACATCGAGTGGAAAAGAAGGAGGAGCGGAGCAAAGGCAACGACAAAATGAAAGCGCCTGGCGCCGTCCACCTCGTCCGCCGCTCTGAATATCTCCTGTCGGTGCTGCAGTCTAAACACTCCACCGACCGGGGAATCCAGAGAGCAGTGGAAAATCACCACCGCAACAACAAGAAAAGTCATCTCACCAATGGCCACCGTGGAAGTGCAACTGCATCTCCTGCTCCACAGGCCGTCAAGAAGCACCGGGATAGGGAGCGAGAGCATAACCATACCGAGCACAACCGACCACGAAGCCATGCCGAAGAGCGAGGCACTCCTAGGCCCGAGTTCAAACGGAAACATGTGTCGCACGAGGATAGCCGGAGCCCTAAGTATCGACGACTTGATGAGCATCGCCGTTCGAGTAACCATGGGGATGATCGAGATAGATTCGAGAAGCGTCGATATCGTGATGACGATGATAGACGAAACGATGAGCGTCGCTCGGATAAGCACCGGCATCGCGAGGATTCTTATCGTCGTCAGGATAGGCACCGCGAAGATCGTGACCGTGATCGAGAGCGAGAGCGTGACCGCGATCGTGATCGCGATCGCAATAATCGAGAGCGGGAACGTCAGCGCGACCGCGAACGCGAGCGCGAGCCTGCCCGCGAACGTGAGCGTGAACGAGAACGTGAACGAGACCATGGATCACGGCCTCAAGATGAGCGTAGGGCAACGGCTCTTCGAAGGCTAGACGAGCTTCGCAAGATTGGCGACGATAAGGACCAACGAGCCAAGGACAATGATGCCATGATATGGTTCCTACTGAAGCCTGTCCGAGAGAATTTCGAGAGGATTCTGTCTACGACTAAGGACAATGTCAAATCGAGCAAGGAGCGAGCCTCCATCTTTGGGGTTGAGTTGGTCGTGATCGGGACGTTCCTGGATGAGAAGTTACCTGCTACGGCCGCCGATGAAGGGCTTAAGAACAACTTCTGGTAAGTCGTGGTTGAAAATGCCGGTATCTCCGTACATGCTAACCGTAGATGCAGGGATTTCTTAGCAGCTCTTTGGCCAGTGGACGACACTAGTAAGAGCGTTACTGGAAAGCGACTGAGCAACATGTATCGAACTCTACATGCTCGTAACAAGAGCTCAGGCTCAGCCAAGACGAATGGAGTCTAAAGCCGGAGTCTGGCTCTTCTCCTCGGAATTATACGAAATAGAAGACGGAGGATCTGTCATCGATGGATGATTTATACAACATTGTCATTTTTCTGCATTAGTTTGGCGTTTGGCACATATTGGCATAGTTTGCCTCGAGGAGCGGAAAATTCTACAAGATCATACCCGGAATTGCATGACACAGGAATCACGTCGAGGAGTTTGCTTTCATTCCGTCGGCCTCAAGGATTTTACGACTGCCGGCTTATTCAACAACTAAGGAATGCCACGTACCGTGTCATCCGTGTATATTTAGCATATTTGTTTTCTCGTGATATTCTTGTTCGCTTTTAGGGTTCTGGAAGATGGGTTGTGTGCGGTACGAACAAGAGGGTTCTCTTACTTGATCATATATCATGTGGATGACTACGGTGTCCGAAGGGCGGCCACGGACTACGACCATGGATGATGTTTGGTCTCAAAGACTGAAGAAGCACAATCAGCATGGGCCTTGCACATTAGATGACTGCTTTAGAGGAACCGGGGGAGGGTGTTGATGGAGGCTCTGCAGAATCGACCACCCCGGCTCTTAGACAACAGAAATAAATAATGGCAAACCCGAACCTGGCCATTCTGTGATAATTGACTGATGTTGTAGATTCCCTCCGGGGTATGTGGCAAAGGAGTGGTGAATATGACTATACCGAAGAATGGTCGACAACGACCTCATCATGGTCTGGACAGACGCCCTTCTAAATACTCAAGCCGGGTAGCGAATATGTTCTAGTAGATAGCTTTGGGCAGTTGGTATGAACTATTCCTCCACTTCCATACATTGTAGGCGTCGATGTGGGGAAATCGCGATGATTCATCCTACTGTACTGATGGAGATGGCCTGATGACAACCTGTCACCGCCAAGCAACTTGCCATAGAACGCCGCGAAGCCAGCATCTCGAAAGAACCCAATTCGTTTGGCTGACTATATCTTCAGGGGAAGGATAATACGAACAGCACGAAAACACTACGGCCAAACACAATCCTTGATCTTTATCAACCCCGCAATCCGCCTCAACTTCACCGCATCATGAGTCCGCCCCTCTGGCTCGAGCGCCATCTTTCCGAACTCGCGGTCCTCCGCGCCTCGCTCCTCACCAAAAAAGTTCTCTCAACCGTTGGCAGCATCTCCAAAACTGACTCCTCACCCGTCACCGTTGCCGACTTCGCAGCACAGGCACTCCTCATCAGCGCACTTCGCGACGCGTTCCCAGAAGATGTCTTTGTCGGCGAAGAGGACTCTTCGGCTCTACGTGCTGATGCGGGGCTGAGGGAGAAGGTCTGGGAGCTGGTGTCGGAGGCGGAATCCATGTTTGATCATGAGACTTTGAAGAAACCCAAGGATGTGGAGGAGATGCTGGAGATGATTGACTTGGGAGGAAGGGGGGACGGTGGTGATGGGGCTAGGTCTTGGGTCATGGATCCTATTGATGGGACGGCAGCATTTCTGAACAATGAGCAGTATGCCGTTTCGTTGGCTCTGATCGAGCATGGGAGGGAGAGCCTGGGTGTGTTGGCGTGTCCGAACCTGAATCTCCAGAAAGCACTTGGCAGAGTCGATGAGACAAGGGTCGACGACGACGGCTGGGGGCTAATGCTCTCCGCAGTACGAGACCAAGGCACTTATACACGCGTCATGACACCAACGCAGCTCTCAGCCCCGGTACAGCTCGCACTTCTCGAGACGCCCTCCAACCTCCAAGACCTCCAGATCATCGACTGCGCCAACAGTAAAACCTCCCGCCATGACATCGTCAGCCAGCTTGCAGCCCGCTTCGGCGCCCAGTTCCCCAACATAGAGCTCTGGTCTTCGCACATGCGGTACGCGGCTCTTGTCCTCGGCGGAGGGAGCCTGCAACTTCGTGTGCCTGCTAGGCCGGATGCGAAGATGTATATCTGGGACCATGCTGGCTCGCAGTTGATTTTTACGGAGCTTGGGGGTAGAGTGACGGACTTGGATGGGGAGGAGATCGATTTCGGGGCCGGAAGGGACCTGGGCAGGAATAGGGGGTTGGTTGCTGTGAGAGGGGAGGTTTATGATTTGGTGTTTGAGACGTTGACGGAGATATTGGAGGAAGAAAAGAAGCAACGGGAGGAAGTAGCGGAGTAGAACATCATCCAGTTTGATTCTAAACCGTAAGTAATGTGGTGGCTAGATGGCCGACTATGTGTACATTCATCTCTTCTCTTAATGGTATATCTTACATGAGACTGCTTCTCCCACCAATCTCCATGCTGCCCTGTCCATCCTTCATCTGCCCACTCCTCCCCACGACAAATTCCCTATATATTCTCTGCAACCGTGCCTTCTCCTCCGAGCTGATACTGGCCCTGGTGTTGTCAAGTGCCTTGACTAGATGAGCCCATGCAATGACCACCTCTCTTTGCTCGGTTGCTTCCGGCTTCGTCTCCGAGTCATTGATGGGCCCGCGGTGTATCTGTTTGGCCCTCTTGCGGGCGACCTTGATCTCGTCTAATTTGGCGAGGATCGAGACGTTTTCGATCAGCGTAGCTGATTTGCTCTGAGGAGTTGACTGTGAGGTGACGCTCGAATCAGAGCCATAGCGGAACTGGACGAAGCTGGGCGTTGTATTGGGTTTGTTATTTGTGTGGCCATTAGGTCGTCGTGAAGTCGAAGCCGGACTATCAACATCTAGAACGTCGTGAATAGCTTCTAATTGGGCATTGGACACTAAAGCCTGAAGATCTGCACCAGAAAAGCCCTCAGTTCGGCGTGCAATATCTGTTAAGGGTTCATCGGATTCCGTGAGCTCATCTGCGAGCCGGACCTTCTGGAACAAGGCTTTAATGATATCAACCCTGTCCTCTAGAGCCGGCATGTCGCAGAGCAACGACTTGTCTAGACGACCAGGACGAAGCAGAGCAGGGTCAATGAGATCTGGTCGCGATGTAGCGGCCAGCACATAGACGCCCGACAGTCCTTCAGCGCCATCCATTTGCGTCAGAAGCTGATTCACCACACGATCCGTAACACCGGTAGAATCATGACCTCGCTTGGGCGCGATGGAGTCAAACTCATCAAAAAACAGAACACAAGGTTTTGCAGCTTGCGCCCTGTCAAATAGATCTCGTACACTCTTCTCAGAAGCGCCGATGTACTTGTTGAGAATCTCAGGTCCCTTCACGCTGATGAAGTTGAGACCACACTCGCCTGCCACAGCACTAGCAAGCAGAGTCTTCCCACAGCCTGGGAATCCATAGAGCAGGAGGCCTGATCGCAAGCGAAGTGGACATTGTGCGAATATTGGCGCGTATTTAGTTGGGTATTGTAATGTTTCGAGGAGAATTTTTCGCGTTTCTTGAAGACCACCAATCGACTTGAAAGTTGTCGAGGAGCTTTGGAGTGATACATTGCGTAAAGAGGCTGGCGTGAAGCCCTTTAGGGCCTTGTCAAAGTCGACCCGACTGAGATGAATTGCACCCGAATCCGAATCTGGGGACTCAGCAATCGCCCTGATGATAGCCTCATTCTGTGCTCGAGATACGAAAACCGTAAGATCTCCTGGCATGTATCCATCGGTAGACCCTGCTATGTCCAGGAAATCGAGGTCTGAATCTAGTATAAAGCCACTGGACTTTGAGCTCTCTTGGCCTCGGCTGGACTGGCTAGCACCGTCCATCCATGCGCTGCTGTCGTTTCCTCCTCCAACGCTGCCATCGGAAGTCTGAGGACGGCTATCAGCTTCACTGACATGTGCAGGGACATCCTCGACAGAAATGGCATTCTGCTTGACAATCGACTCTATAACTCTTCGCCTTGCTTCCTTGTCTGGTGCTTTTAGCTCTACAATCTCGCGAACGACATGGCCACTGACCACAACGTTGTTCACTGAGTCCTTCCCCTCAGCCGTAGCCAGCAACACAACGCCGCTATTCCTGGTGCAGTGTTGCTTTGCGATGGAACATAACGTCTCACTTACCTGTCGGCTTCGCCCATTGTCGTTACCGACTTGAAGCTCTGTTTCGATTGGACATAGCTTGTCTAAGTCATCGAGGACCACCGCCGCCTTTCCATTTAACCGTGCGCCCCAGCTGGCGCACATAAACAGGCGGTTTAGGGTCTCCTTGATTGTAGAAACCCTGGTCTCATCGTTTACCAGTTTTCTACAAGGAAAATAGACTGTGTAAAAGAGGGACTCTTCTCGCAGCATTTGAGCAAGGTGTTTCACCACGGAGGTCTTACCAGAGCCCATGCCTCCTGTCAGTAGGACTGAAGACATGTGGGTGAGCTGTGACTGAAGGTTTGCAAGCAGCGAGTCGATTCCAACCAACAGCGAGTCGTTTACCGGCTGTCGATCGAACGAATCTGGTTCAGACATCCACAATGGCCGAGATGTAGGAGGCTGGAATTCGATGGGTATCTTCGACTCAAGGCCAACAATCCAGTTAACAGCACCTTTGCTCTGCTCTTGGGATGCGAAGTCCGAACTATATGTAAACTTAACAATTCCCCCCTCCCAGCCGTGGGGAGCATCGAGGCCGTCGTATATCCCAAATACAGCGCCATCAGTCAAGGGGCCATGCAGCAGGTTGTCTATATCCTTCGATCTGGCGTAGATTTGGCGGAACATTTTAGCAGACTCTTCCTTCTCAGCCTTGGATTCGCCGCCAAACTTGAGCCCCTCACTTGCTTTTGCATTTGTCGCAAATGGGAAAACCTTGATACCCTGAACAGGTCCCCGAGGCAGCTGTTGTGGAGCGGCTTGCAGTTTCACAACTCCTCCCACGAGGCCTGCGCAGCCTAGAGCTGCGCATAAAGGAGACGAGAGCGCGGCCGTTTGGCTATGAGGTGGATTAATCCATGGTCGTAGGTTGGCGATGATTTTTGAAGACGCGTGGGTAGCGACAGGGGTGGACCCATCCTCTGCTTGAGGTTGCTGCAGGCCAGCGGGCTTAATCACATCTACAACAACGTAATTCACACCGCGAAGTCCGTTTGAGAAAAGGAGATCGTGGTCGACCCAGATACTAAAGTCCTGGATAGGCGATTCGTCATCAAACCATTCGTCACAGGCTGTCCTATCGACCCCTCGGAAGAACATGGCCGGCTTTCGCTCCTCCCTTAGGCTCTTTCTCCGCACAGTACTGGTGCCACTTCTCTTGGATCTGGATGTGCTCGCAACGCTACGGTGGTCACCCGTGTTTTGAGAAGTCTTAGTCCTTGTCTTGGGCGCTACAATAACCTCCGCATTGGGTGATATCTTCGCAAAAGGCGAATCACTGGGAGGTGTAGGATCTAATGAGATGATTTTGATATTCGCAGACGAGGTTGGTGAAAGATGGAGCGTTAGCGGATGGGGAGCGACGACGGTGCCTTCGGTCGATTTGTGCGTAGGATTTGGAAGTGCTCTGATCTGTGATACGAGATTGGTCTCGAGGAAGGTCGCATGCAGTTCAATGATTTCCCAGTCTTCCGGAGTTAGGGGCTCGATGTTGACAGTATGCGCAAGCGGAGGGTCAATGTGAACCGTAGCCGTGACTTTATGACCTTCTCCGAGCCCTAGAGCCTTCGCCAAGGTTGCGTCGAGTTCAACAAGCTGAACTTCCTGATCCCGCGATCCTCTCATACCATTAATGCCATCGCGACCAACAAGCAAAGCGCTCCTTGTCTTGCTCGGCATGCCAGTCCATCCCACAAATACGGATCGCTGCTGGGAGGAGCTTGCCCCAGTCCCTGCCGCCGACGAGGTCTCTCGAAAGCTGAGTTCAACAATGACATCCTGAACAGCCTGAAGGGTAAATTAGCATCTTTGTCTCAAGTTAGGGAGCTTTGGAACAATGGCTTACAATGTTGATATTGACCAGCAAGGAGACTAGCGACGTGGGGAGGTTCACCAAGCACTTCTTAAGGTTGGCCAGGGAGACCTCGGCCTGGACGGATTGCGCGTTTCTTCTTGGAGCCATGGTCGTTATTGGGGCCTCATGAGGACCTGCGTTAACCAGGGCTGCAGACTTCGGGTTGGGAACAAAAAGAAACGAATGCGGTCATGGAGCCAGGTCTGCAGCGTTTCCAATGCCGCCCTCTTGCCGAGGTACCTTCCACGTGCCTTCTTCCAAAGTCCCGCCACACATATGGGCCGCATACGCCACTTGTGGCTGAATTTCAATTAAACTTGATGACTGTTGAAGTTCCAACGCGAACGCGAAAAGACGCGTCTCACGCCCGTGCGGCTACCCCTGCTCATCCGTTGTCCAGCCCACCAATTTGTGCATCGCATTCGTCGATCGCGGCCTCCTCCTCTTCTCCCACTGTATACTGCACGGCGCCTCTTGGACGATTGCGTTTCTAGAGAACATTTACAATGGCGCTTCGAGAGTTCAAAGCTCCTGTCAACTATGAGACCCAACAACGTTAGTAATGCGCGTCGAATGGCACTTTTTTTCCCCCCATAAGCTAATGCACTCTTAGATGCCTTCCAAGAATTCTTGAAAGACTACAAAACATCGCCTGAACAGACAATCACGACTGCGCTCGGTAACATCACCATTGGCGAAGATGAATTTAGCGACGAGGATGACATTATGGACGATGATGTGGAGACAAATCGCCGCCGGCAAGAACGTGCGAGCAAAAGAGCGCCTCAGCATAAATACAAGAACATGCTGCAAGAGTTGGCCGATCGAACTCGGGAGGAAATAACAGTGGATTTAGATGATTTGTGGCAGGTAAGCTTTTTTGTTCCAGCTTGATCGCTGTTCAGTGTCTGATCTCTTGCTAGTGGGAGCGTCAATTGGAGGAAAACCAGAGACTCGTTGATTCTATCGAGATGAACACTAAGCACTATGTCGAGATCATGTCGAGGGCTGTAGATGCAGTGATGCCCACTCCTAGCACAGATATAACGTACGATCGACAAGACCCCTCTCCCCGACTTTTGCAATGTTGACCAAAATCTAGTTTCAAAGATGACGTTTTGGATGTATTGATGGCTCGTCGTCAAGCGAGGAATCGGGAACTCCAGGAGGCCGCAGAACGAGATCCCACTCTAGCAGAGAACAAGTTTCCTGCTGAGCTCACCCGAAGATACACTCTCGTCTTCAAGCCCCGATCCGGCACTGCGAGCGATCTTGTCAAGGCTTTGGCTGTACGACAGGTGCGCGGCGAGCATCTGGGACATCTCATCACCGTCCGAGCGATAGCAACGCGAGTTTCCGATGTGAAGCCTATTGTCCAAGTTAGCGCCTATACCTGCGATCGATGTGGTTGCGAAATCTTTCAGCCTATTAGCGAGAAGCAGTACGGCCCCTTAACCATGTGTCCATCTTCTGACTGCAAGAACAATCAATCGAGAGGCCAATTGAATCCCTCATCGAGAGCCTCAAAGTTCTTACCGTTCCAAGAGGTCAAGGTTCAGGAGATGGCAGAGCAAGTGCCCATCGGTCAGATTCCTCGAAGTCTTACTGTCATGTGCTACGGTACTCTCGTCAGGAAGATCAATCCTGGTGATGTGGTGGATATTTCTGGGATCTTCTTGCCTACACCTTATACTGGCTTCAAGGCTATCAAGGCTGGCTTGCTGACCGATACCTATATTGAGGCTCATCACATACTTCAGCACAAGAAGGCTTACAGCGAGATGATAGTTGATCCTATGCTGGTACGAAGGATCGAGAAGTACCGCCAATCTGGTCAAGTCTATGAACTCCTGGCAAAATCGATCGCTCCCGAGATTTTTGGACATCTCGATGTGAAGAAGGCCCTGCTTCTGCTTCTTATCGGCGGTGTTACCAAGGAGATGGGCGATGGCATGAAGATTCGTGGTGATATTAACATGTGCTTGATGGGCGACCCTGGTGTTGCCAAATCTCAGCTTCTCAAGTACATCTCGAAAGTCGCTCCCCGGGGTGTTTATACTTCTGGCCGTGGAAGTAGCGGTGTTGGTCTTACTGCTGCTGTTATGCGCGATCCAGTCACTGATGAGATGGTTCTCGAAGGTGGTGCACTGGTCCTTGCAGATAATGGTATTTGCTGTATCGATGAATTCGACAAGATGGATGACAACGATCGAACCGCTATCCACGAAGTTATGGAGCAGCAGACCATCTCTATTTCTAAGGCTGGGATTTCCACCACTCTTAACGCCCGTACCTCAATCCTTGCTGCCGCCAACCCGATCTACGGCCGATATAACCCTCGTATCTCTCCTGTCGAGAACATCAACCTCCCTGCTGCCCTTCTGTCCCGTTTCGACATCCTTTTTCTCCTTCTTGATACCCCCACTCGCGAAACAGACGAACAGTTAGCCAAACACGTTGCATTCGTGCACATGAATAGCCGACATCCCGATATTGGAACAGACAATGTTGTCTTTTCTCCTCACGAAGTGCGCTCCTACGTTGCCCAAGCTCGAACGTACCGCCCTGTCGTCCCTGAGTCAGTTTCCGAATACATGATCAAGACTTATGTCCGCCTCCGGGACCAGCAACAACGTGCTGAGAAGAAGGGCAAACAATTCACCCATACCACTACTCGTACTCTGCTTGGTGTCGTGCGTCTTGCCCAGGCACTTGCGCGGCTTCGTTTCAGCAATGAAACTTCTCAGGACGATGTTGATGAGGCCATCCGTTTAGTCGAGGCTAGCAAAGAGAGCCTCAACACCGACTTGGGTACTGGACGAAGAGGCTTAAACGCTAGTAGTAGGATCTATAACCTCGTTAAGGCATTGGCGGACACGGGTGCTTGCCGTGCTGATGATGCGGAAGACGATGAGCTTGGCGTTGAATTGAGTTTGAGGAAGGTCAAAGAGCGTGTCATTGCCAAAGGTTTCACTGAAGATCAATGGATGAACGCGTTGGAGGAATACACTACTCTCGATGTAAGTCGAACAACAATATTTCAACTGAGGTACAACACCATACTAACACTACAAACAGGTCTGGCAAACAGCCGGCAACGGCACTAGGTTGGTGTTCGTCACCGCCGGTAACGATGAGCTAGAGGATGACATGGACTTTTGAGTATCCATACGAGTGATGGGAAGAAATATTTGAGCCTGTGTAATGAAGGGCGTCCTGGCTGTTTAGGTTACATTGGAAATTCCCTGGTAGAGTGCTATGTGTATGGAGGTGGTGATGAGCAATTCCATGAATCTTCAAAATCAGACGATACTGTTCACAGTTGCTGAACGCATCTTCCCATATGATATACAACCTATGCGCAGAGAGTGCTAGTGCCACTGAGTCTTGCTTTTACAAAGACATTGATATAATACATCTTCCTCTACAGAACATTTACAGTCTCATCTGCATCAACGTTGCCCTCTCCATCTCGCCCACAATTCCATGGCCCCCCAGAGTCCACTTCTCTGAGACGGTTCGCGAGTTGATCACACTCCTCACCATGCCACTAGCACCCCAATACTCCATTAATGCCCTGGCCTCTTTCTTGGAAACGCCCTCCAGACGGAGGACCCAGCTATTCTTTAACGCCTCATAGACTCTTGGGTCGTACTTGCGCTCATAGGGGTTGGGCATGGGAACTTTCCTTCCGGCTTGGCCAGCCTCTAGCTGAGAAAGGACGAGCTCCTGTGAGGGGTGATGGAGGGCGTTGTTTTCAGAGGTGCAACCGATGACGGCACCACCGTTGGGTAGAGCCGTCTTGCCGGAAAGGGCATCGACGAATATGCGAACGAGGGCAAGCTCGTGGGCGTGGACCTCCTTAAAGTCGGGGTCGCGATATGCACTGACCTTGTTGATGTGAGCAAGACCATCAAGAGCAAGCATGACAGGGGGACGTCCGGGGAGAGTGAGCTCGGTCCAGAGAGCCAAGAGGGTAGGCCAGGCGTACTCGGACTCCTTGGCACTGAGGGCGAGGTCGGCAAGGGTGTTCTCGCCCGGCTTCAAACTAGTGAACTTAGACCAGTCTTTCTGAACTTGGAGTTTCTCAAGGGCAACCCTGTTTGCTCGGTAGATGTTCGAAATCAGCTTCAAGCAGTACGAGGGCTGAGCAAACTGCATAGGCTCAGTGTCAGGGATAGGAGAGAAATCCGTGTTTCCGTTGGTGAGATCCTGGCCTAAATATATGTTAGTAAAAACATCGGAACTGAGGGCCTGGGACTTGTTCATGCCTTCAGGAATGTGAACCACAACCCAGTCGTTGATGAGAGCATAGGACATCGCCTGAAGCGTCGTCATACTCTTCCCAGACAGCTTGGTTCCAGTCAAAATACACTTTACAACCTCCTTGTTCTCGACCGAAGCTTCCAACCTCTTCATCAGCTCAATCGTCTCCTTCCGTAACAGCACATGTGGCCTTCGAAACAGATTCCACGACTGTGTTGTCTTAAACGCCTCCAACGCTCTCAACTGATCCACCACATTATCGGGGATAGCAGAAACCTTTCCCACATTCTCATCTAGCACCATATTCTTCGCGTCTAGCACATCGAGACCTTGTACAGCCAGAGCACTGTTGTTGCTAAGCTGAATGCGCTTTCGGAAGGCCTTTCGCTCGCCTGGGTTGGGCTTTCGGACAGATACGATGTTCTTCGCCTTTTTGTACGACTTCTTCATCTTCGTCCGGAGTTCGATCTTTGCGGGAGGAGAGGCGAGGAGAAGTCTGCTCGTAGAGAAGGGTGCCACGGAGAGGAGGATAGGTTGAATGCGCGGTGCCCGTTGCATGGACGGCCGCACGAGGCATCGTAGCGAGCTGGTGGAGGCCATGTTACCTTTTCTGGATGGCGAATGGGAGTCCTCGATTACTGTCGATACAAGAAGCGCTCTACCGTCGCATTGGTGCGAATTGAGCGGGTTGTTGTCCCAGATGTCGCGGCGTCAGAAGTTCTGAAGTTCGATGGAGGAAAATCTTGAGGATTAACGACACGCCCCAGAATCGACAAGGGTGATCTGCTGCAGCGCCCCTGATTGGCTGACGACACAACTATCGGAAAAAGGTAGTCCACTGATCCGATATCGAGGTTTCTTATCGATCAGAAAACCGGAGCTCCCAAAAAAAAAGTTCCGGTGCAAAAACGAAGGCATCTAAATCTACCAATTCCCTACGTTTCGGTTTTCGACCCTCTCGATAAGAAAGTTTTTTTCTTCTTTTTTCTTTCTTTCTTCTTTTTGGTCCAGCACAATGGCGCTCCCAATTCCCAAGCCCAAGCTGCCAGTCGTAGTCGAAAAGCCTACACCATACACCTTTGACCTTGGTTACCTTCTGGCGGAAGATCCCAACCCGGTTGAGCTCGAAAAGGGCAATCTCGAACAATCGCTGGCCGATCTAGCCCGGGACGGTGCTCAGTCTCTTATCAACCAGCTCCTCGCCACCTGCCCCCTCAGCTCTACCTCCGATGGTGTTCTCCTCAGCCTTCCCCAGCCCACAACCCGCCTGCCCCGCGAGAAGCCGGTGCCGCAGCCTAAGCCACCGACTAAGTGGGAGCGCTTTGCCGAGAAGAAGGGTATCAAGCCCAAGACTCGCGAACAGCGCCAGAACTTGGCCTATGATGAGGACGCTGGAGAGTGGAAGCGCAAGTGGGGTTATCAAGGCTTGAATAAGAAGGGGGAAAATGACTGGGTTGTGGAGGTGGATATGAACAAGGAGAGGGAGAGGAAAGAGGGCACCACTCAACGAGCTGATGGACGCCGAGAACGAAAGGAGCGTGTGAAACGCAATGAGAGGAAGATGAGGAAGAATGAAAGGGTCGCTTCTTATAAGGCGGGAAAGAAGGCTTAATGTGCCAAATGAGATATCTCTCTACGATTGGTGATCATGGCTATGGCGTTCAGGGTTAGGCGTTAGGAACTGGCATCAAACTCGATGGTTGGAGGGTCAGGGGTTTTCGAGGATGAGTAGAAAAATCCATTGCGTCCTTTGTTTGCATCCCATTGATCCTACGCTCTCCGATGATGCTCAACTCCACATAAGTTCCTGTATATGTTCCTGGCTGTTGTACATATTCATCTGCCAAGCTGCCCCCGTTAGAAGCTTAAAAGGTCAAAGGATAGCCTCTGGGAGTAAATTTTCATATATGCGGGCGCAGACTTCGTGTCGCTTGCTCTTCATGATATGGGAGCCATTCTCCCTTGTCGAGTCAGTGTGCGAGCCCAATTCATTTTTTCTTTTCCTTTCTTTTTCTTACTTTTTTTTTTTT
>JAMYIC010000230.1:0-80956 GCA_024112705.1 Microcera coccophila | reverse complement strand
AAATAGTCCTTGGTCCTTCATTATTGTTTAAGTCATCACCAACCTGGTCGATTAAGATAGATCGTATCCGCCCACTTCCTTTCGTCGGAACTCGCCAACTCCGACCCCCTGAATCTTCAATTCTTATGGAAGCCTCCTCGTCCCCGGTCGGGCGGAAGTCGGGCCAGTCTCGCCATAGCTCAACACGAGAATTTTGGGCTAAGCCGTGGCGGAAATACAGTTGAAGAATTCGACAGGCCTGCCTCTCGTCGCCAATTTCGAGGAGAATGAGTTTCGGATCCAGTAAAGAAGCAATATCTAGGAGCCTGGCATAGAAAGCATCCGCATGATCACAATTCTCAGACCGAGGTAGGCTGTCATCGGGAACGAGAGCCAAACGTGGCTCATATTTACGAACTGAAGGTCCCAGCTGTCCACGACCGTGGTTCCAGATGTCTCGGGAGACATAAGGCGGGTTCGACACAAGAACGTCCCAGCGAGAGCCTGAGAGATCTCGAACATCGTTGGGTTTGAAGACGTCGCCTTTTGTGATTGAAAGGTTTTGCGAGCTCGTCGGACTTGGGATGTTTCCCAACTCAACGTTATAGACAATGTTCTCTTTTGCAAGTTTAAGAGCTGCAGGGGAAATATCAACGCCCCGGATGTTCAAATGTTTGAATGAGCCCTGCAGAGACGAAAATAACTGTAAAGGAATGCAACCGGTTCCGGTGCAAAAATCGATAACATTAAGGGGATAGTCTGTATCGGCCCCTTGTTGACGCAGGAGCCTGTCAGACTTGATCAAGTCTGCAAGGTGGCAAGTGTAAGCCTCGGTTTCCGACCTGGGAATGAGAACTCCAGGACGACATTTGATGTCCAAGGAGCCAAACGGTTGGGACCCTAGGACATATTGCAAGGGAACGCCTCGTCCTCTTTGTCGGCATAGCACTGCTAGGCGGAAGTCCTTCGAACGTGACTCGGTTTCATCCACGTGGTTCTTGATCCATCGTAGTTCATTCACTGCAGATTGCAGGTCACGGCAGGCTGGGAGGAGAGTTGCGAGATGGGGCGAGTATCTCCTAGCTTGTCGGAAGAGCAACGGCTGGAGTCGTGGCATTTGATGATGAATCACATAGTCCAATGGAGAAGAATGAAACTTTCGGTCTGAATCGCGGGCTGTATAAATTTAGAACCATTAATCTGCGACTTGGACATTCAGGGTGGCACAGGCGGCGCTAAACCTAATTTAGCCGATCTTTAGGCTTTGTCACCTCCCAGCTCTCCGTGATTGAGGACTTCTGACAATACACTACATTTTCCAGATTCACGCTTGTATTGTCTATGTATGGGCTTTTTGAGTAATCAGTACTTTTGCTCCTTTGTACTTGCTTATCTAAACATCTCTTTTGCGCCTTTGGCTTTTGTCTTTCTTTGGTGTCGATAAAAACACGTCGAAACCCTTTCCCTCAGTCGTGAAGACGAAGTTCAGCGCAGTTGCGCCGGAGGACAACAAAGACATCTAGCTTGAATCCTTTGCTTCAGAACACGCCAATATGAATGCGCCAGATCGGTAAGAGGCCCCTCCTCCCATGTCTTACAGTCGTCGATGGAGGCGTGGTCATACGTTACCAAGAGGGTAGGTATCCATGGATATCGCATCCTTTAAGCATCTTGGAAGAACCTTGACCGGGCCTGTCGAGCTATTCATCGGCGAGTGCCTCGAAAAGTTCAATTAGACCAATAGTTGCAGGCCCGACTCTCCTGTCCAATGCCTATCTGGTGTACACCGCATTGAGTATCCCAGACCTTTAACGGGATAGGAATTCAGCCTGCGGATGGGTTACGCATCCCGTTTCATTTCAATATGCCTTTTAGAGAGCTGGTTGAAGCAGATTTGGCATCTTTCTTAGCACCAGAGGCTCGCATGGATATCTACACTCGTTTTCGGCATCGATAGCTTTCTTCAATTTTGGCAATGGCCGTTGGACTGTTCCGGCAGCTGCCAACTCCTTCCCTCTCAACCTCCAGCTGGCCGCTGGCCACGGCCATATATCTTTGCTCCTCTGAAACTGAAAGCTCAAGTTCGCACTGTCCCTCCGCAAGCACTGCACTCGATTTAACGAATTATGGCTGGCGGCAACCCAAAGCACTTCAACCTCCAGGATGATCCGTTACGTTATTCGGCTGAGTTCTAGGCCAACGATCGCTAACTTCTCACCTAGTTTTGAGCTCTTCCTGCTCCAGGATGGAGAGAAGAAGATTGAAGAGAAGGTCTACTCCGGTATGTTCTCGACATTTGACTGCTAGTGACAGTTTCATCTGACATTCCCTGATAGGTATGGCGAATACTTCAGACTTTGTTCTCAAGAGAGAGGACCACACTCTCGGAAATCTCCTCTCCGAGCACATCAAGATGCACCCCAATGTATGGATGGCAGGCTACAAAAGTGAGCCTCTTAACAGCCCGTCTCTGTAGCTTAAACTAATCGCCAATTTCTAGTTGCCCACCCAAATGTCCCGGAGCTTTTTATCCGAGTGCAAACAGATGGAACGGTCACGCCCCGTGACGTGTTCACCTCAGTGTGTGAGAAGCTCATCAATCAGTTGGAGATGCTACATCAAGAGTTTACGCGCGAATGGGAGTTGAGACGGATGATGAACACGGGAGAGCAGGGCCAGCAAAATGGTCATTAAATCAAAGAAGCCTCGAGGTGAGATGGCGTTGGTGGCTTGATACTGCTTCATCATAAGCAAGATACGGAATGGCGAAATTTGAGACCACATGGCTTCATTAATTTGCTCTTATAGTTGGGTGCTTTGCCGTGATGTGAGTGACAGCCGAGTTGTTTGAGCATGCTTGGCTTCGAAGGAGCTCGAACGTACGTGATTTAAAAGATGCCACGTCCAGTAATCTGCCAGCTCTCTATTTAGGGGCAATGCGCTCGTGGAATGATACATTTGTCCACCTCCAGCCTCGCTAAGCGCCTATCTCTACCGGACCTTCGCCTCCGGGGATCAACTGAACGATCAACATCAGTAGCTTCCTTCATTCTGCGAAATAGCCATACCATGCAAATATTGTTGCCGTTGAGTAGAATCTTAGGCAGTTTGGTGTGGTTTCCGGAGTAGTCACTGAGTATGGTCAGCAACCTAGTTTTCAATCCGGGGAGGCGACGAGGACTCCACGTACAATTCCGTTACGTCCTCTAGTACCATGTCTAACAATATTATCAGTATAAAACCCTCGGGGCCTAGGAGCGCTTTTACTCACTGACGTAGTCATCAAAGCCGAGAAGAGTTCCGCTGAACTCTGATATCCAAAGATCAGCAAAGTTGTAGGAGAAATGAGGGGGTTAGTCCAACCTTTGTCACCCTTCATGATAACCCAAATCCTGGAGCCAACACATTTATCGATAAGTTCTATCCAATGATTAGTGGTTGCACTCTCTCGTGGTGTATCTGAAGTAGCTCATTTAAGGAACTCACCGAGGGGTAGCAATTGAGACGCCATCGTGAAGATGGGACGGCCCAAATCTGGATTTTGAGATTCGATAACGAGGATATTCGTACAAAAGATTGAATAAAACTCGATCTCTTATCTTCTGTCTTGGGGAATCAGCTGTCGCCTTCGCTTGCTGCAAGCCCTGACCAAACTCACTGAAGCTGTCGCAAAGTGGGATGAGCATTGATCACCCAACCAAGCACAGTATAAGCTTGCACCCAGCACGTTGACACGTGCCGTCGCGAATGTGACTAAGCCGTCATCAACCGCGTGCATTCAGACGCGGTTGCCTTGACACAGCGCAAGCCTAGGGTCATGTTTATTTGCCACCATGGCAACTTACTGGCTGGTATACGCGTTTCACACCGTTCAATGACATTGAAAAGGCGGGCGAGCGTTGCCGGCGATGCTTCGAGACCTTTCAAAGTCACGTCGCGTTGGTTACCGCGTACATGGTAGTTATGGTAATATCCCTGTGGCCTTGAAATCCAGCCCTAACAGATGGCTAGGTCAATTTCGTCAAGGCACAAGATGTCTTCAAGCTCAAAGAATAAACTATGGGGCCCAAATGTGGGCATTCGGTTCTCACCAAGGCCGACGTTTTCTTCTGTTACTTATCCATCCCTCGATACGTCGCGCTTCATCCATGCCTCAAGCGGAAGCAACGACTATGGCCAAAGCCAGGCCATTGAGGAAGAGTACTACAGTGATGATGAAGAGTTCGAACGTGATGCTACGAAATGGTTCGACGAGCACGAAGCGTTAGCTATGCCACAACCGCCTTTGGAGACTCCCGAAGAGCTGCAATCTGCGTTAAATGAGGCCGCAGAAGTTTTCGAGGCAGAAGCCAAGGCTCAAGTGGTAAAGACAGACCAAGTAAAACAGGTACAGGTCAAGAAGAAAGAGGTCAAAGTGGTAGATCCTCCGACCACGTCCCTCGACTTCCAAATCTCCAAGGAGCAATTTCAAGCTGCCCTGCAGAGCAAACCCGAATCCTTCGGCTCCTACTGGTCTTACAAAATGTACCACAAACACCGGCCTAACGGCTACAACGAAAATGTTAAGGTCCACTATTGCACCAGCAAGTCCACGATGGAGTACGTCTGCAAAAGATACTTCATTGGCGAACCAATTGTTGGGTTTGATATGGAGTGGATGGCGAACTCACAGCGTACCGACGGGCCTCGTAAAAGCGTCTCCCTGATCCAGGTCGCGAGTCCCAGCCGCATTGGCCTCTTTCATATTGCCGTTTTCAAAAAGGATGACTTTGAAGCCCCTACTTTCAGGCAGATTATGGAAGACGAAGATGTGACTAAAGTGGGCGTGAATATCCGGGCGGATGTCACACGACTCAAAAACAATCTTGATATTGATTCAAAAGGAATTTTCGAGCTGAGTCACTTGTATAAGTTGGTTAAACACTCGAAGGACGGACAGTTGAGCCTGGTCAACCGGGTTCCTGTCGCACTCTCTACCCAAGTTAAGGAACACTTGCGGCTTCCCATGTACAAGGGTCCTTCAGTGCGATCCAGTAATTGGATGCTGCCTCTGAACCAACGGCAAATCTCTTGTAAGTTCAGGGCAACAACTTGAGTTGGAACGACTGGAAGCTAACAACCCTTCAGATTCCGCCTCTGATGCGTATGCTGGACTCCAGCTATATCACATCATGGAGGCAGAGCGCGAGAAGCTCGACCCTCGTCCTCCACGACCTGCCTTAGCTGAAAAGGGTCTGCCGATCCAGGTAGCAATAGTTGTCGATACGGAGGAAAACGAAGCCGAACCTGATCCTGAAATTACCGAGGAAACAGAGACCTCCATTATCGAGACTAAGAATAATACGAAGAGCAATACCGCAGGAATCCTATCTGCATCTAAAGAGGCAGCGGTACGGGCTGAAAAGCCCCCTGTGAAACCGAGTGTAGACGCACGTATCACCGCAGCAGAAGATCAACTCCGGCGACACCGTGAGCAAAAGAAGCTCCCTCTCAAGGCCCAACCTTCTGCCATCCGCGCCTATTATATCTGGTATGATAATGAGGACCTGTCTCCTTTGGCTGTTGGGAGCCTCCTGCGCAACCCGCCTCTCCATATAAACACTATTGTTTCATATATTCTCAACACTATAGTCCTCGAGGATCTACCCTACCGACGAGAGAGGCTGAGGACGGAAGTCATCTCTTGTCTGGCGCCGCGTGCATTCATTGGGGGCAAGTGGAAGGCGTTAATAGATCAGGTGCTAATAGCCGAAGACACGCCAGCAAAGACGTAACGATACCCAACGATGAGCGCGTAGATTGTAGAAGATATAGATATGTCTTAGATGGTTCATTTTCACAAAGCTGTTGACGTACAACCCCTCGGTAGCGAAAGACAACATCCTGTGATTTTATTACCGTTTCTCCGTCTATCAAACCCATTCTATGACGCCAACAACCCTCTTCCCCGATTAATCTGAACCTTCTTATCCTCACCACCACTGACAATACCCCATGTCTTATCCCACACAACCCCCAATACCTTAGAGCCATCTCCTGCCGGCGGCAACCTCTTGCCCTTGAGCCACTCCCGTCCAATCGTGTACACCGGCTCGCCGACGCTGCCGCCGCCTTCCTCTGAGGTACCCATTCGTACGCTTCGAAGATCCCACACGCGACAGGTACTGTCGTGCGAGCCAGAGACAAGGGAGTAGTCATTTTCAGGAGATGGCGCCAGGGAGACAACCATGTTGACATGCCCACGTAGGGTCATGACTGAGGTCGATGCTGCAGATTCTCGTGGGTCGAGAAGTGTAATATGCCGCGCCGATGAACCAGCAGCAATGAGCGAAGTACCCGGCAAGGCAGTCGCACACAGAAGCGGGTGCATTGTTGTTAGCCTGCTAACCTCCTTCTGCGTGGTCAGGTCGATGGTCTTGACAGTGTGGTCTTTCGAGGCAGAGTATGCAACGGTAGAATCATTAGGGTGAAAGATAGCGGCGGTGACGGGCTCATCATGCACTGAGATCATGGCTAAAGGGCCACGTTGAGCAGTGTTTGCCATACCGGAAAGCTTCGCCTTCTTGCTGCTGTGCGCGGAGGGCAGACTTTCGGGGTCGGCTTGGGGCGCTGTCCGTTTTGAAGATGACCACAGGCCCACGCGACCGTCGGAGGAGGCTGTGAGGATTCGCTTGGTTGAACCGTTGACGTCGAGGCTATTGATGTTCTTCTCATGACCCCAGAGCTCCATACTCGATTTAAGCGTCCCCGAAAAACCGTCTTCGGATTCGCTGTAGTCCCAGACGACGACTTTTCGGTCCAATCCAGCGGATGCGAGCTGTTTGTGCGAAACCCATTTTACAGCGTTAGACCTTTGAGTATGACCACCTGTCCGTCCTGTCGAAGATATAGCAATAGCTTCACCCGAGGGATTCCAGACCCTGACAAGCCCGTCATAAGAAGCACTCGCGACTCTTGCCCTGATGTCAACATCGCCTGCCAACAATCCCGCCGCGCTCGTTGCCGACAGGACGTCTACGCCGCCAACCCAGTCATCGTGCTCGAAGCTTGCCTCATAAACCGGCGGCAGCAGACTTCGGACGTATTGTAGGGTCAAAGTTGTTTCCGAGGACAGGCCATTCGTAGCGAGGTATTCGTCAACAGAGGTGCGGAGAAAGGTGCCGTTGGCGAGGAAGTCGAGGGGAATGGGGGAGGAAGTGTCGAGCATAGACTCAGAATTAAGAATGCGAGACAAGCCATACCGCTTGATGTCTACGATGGGTCAGCACGGGATTTTGTTCAGTGCGTGAAGGGGAAATTGCAGGCATACCAGCTGGTACGAGGAGTTGTCGCTTGGACTCTGGGAGAACGAGGTCCTGCTCCGTGGTGGTGAAGACAACCTTCGCCTGCGTGCCGTTACCCATATTGAGCGAATCTACCGCGTTCCTTTTCAGGTCAGATAAAATTTATTGGAATAGGAACCTGCTGTTCTTGACTCCGGTATCCTAAAAAGCCTTGATAGAGCTAGTGTCTCCCAAAGGTGATCCAAAATTTTTGTGGAAAAATCATCAGCCTTGCAAAAAGTCGAACCCCACAGCGGGGGAGCTTTGTACAAGTCAGCCGCCAATAGGGTCGAGGCGCTATGCGAGGCTGAAAAACAAGAACCGCCCTAATTCATCCCTCGCAACGAGACCCAAACAAGGGCATGTTAACTGGAGTGAGACTCACGACATAGAGACATCTATTTACCCTATCAGGCACAATAACAAACTTTCGGAGGGAGCTACACCGAAGCCCTGTAGATTGTATTCACCTTAGAAATGGAATATCATCATTGCGAACTGTCATACCAAGAAACCTCACTGTGCTGATGTACAATTAATCTTCATGAGAGGTAGGGTCTCGCAACCAGTGAAACGCCAAGGGCCATTACTTTCCACTTGACAGGGACGAAAGGAACGCGCGATATGCATGGCAATCAAGATTAATCTCCAATGTACTCATGGCCATGATGAGTATTCGCTCAATGTGACGACCGGCAAACAAACCCTTGATGAAGTGGTAATCAAAGCAGTGTAGGCCAGTTGGCCAGTTGAGTGGTGGCTGGCTCCCTCCGCTAACCTTTGCGTCAGGCTGAGGAGTCACGGTAGCTATCGCCTACATCGCTCTTCAATGAACCCGCTTGGTGAAATAGATGCCGCTAAAGTTTCTAGGTTGGTACAGCCCGCAGGGATAACGAACGTTAGCTCATGCAAGCCCCGCGGATTAGTACAAACTTACACTACTTATTGTTGAACTGAATACTAGCTACAATTAAGATATGTATACTCATAACTATTGATCTAATAATCAGATACATCTTTTCTGTTATAAAATGAATAAGAATCTACCTCCCTGTTCCGCTGTGGCGAGTTACATTAGAAAACTGCGGAATTTAACATTTGTTATCCCTATGGGCTATACAACGCCAGTGATGATTCAGCTCCCCGGACTAATATCCCTCAACCCCCAGAATCCCGAGTGAGCGAACCCGACTAGGTAATTCCCAAACTGATTCCGTGGAGCATGTGGGGGTTCAAGCCTGGCGATCCCGGTGTTTTTTCTCTCTTTTACTTTCAACAGAGACAGGGGATTCCGAGTGGGAATCATTGTTAGGACGATCACAGCAATACCGAGCACTGAGTGGGACTTCATCTCAAGTCTACGGGGAATGCGGATTCCCCCCCTTCATTGTTGATTAACCACACACCCATGTAAGGGTCTATCACAAAGCCATTCACGTTTCTCAGTGTCTGAATTACAGTCAGAGACAAGTCTCACATGGCCGGATCATAGGCGAAAGTCCAAAGCCTGCAGTTCAGTCCCCAAGGTATTCCGATAGCAGTCTAGCGTCTCGGTCAGGTCTCAGATTCGTTGTCCAATAATGCCAGATGGAAGACACAAGCAAATCGAGGTAGAACGATTCGCCGGCTGGCTCGAGATGAAGGGATTTGCCTGCATGTTCGTCGAGGCCATCCCTCAAGGTAACGAGGTAGTCAATCCCAGGATAAAAGTTGCCGTTCGAGGCGGAAACGATTCAATCTCCAACCTGAAATACCCACGAGTGCATTGGCGATTGAAGAGTGCGGGAATGTATTGACCCTTGAATTGCGACTGGTTCAAGGCGAATACGGACGAGGTCAGATGGTGTTGACGAGAGGCGGTTCGTCATAGTACGCATTCCCCCGCATATTCCCACATTCCATGTCGTCATCCCGGGCCATGAGAAGGGGCCCCAGTGCACACACAAGCTTGCAGGTCCTTACAAAGTTAGCGTCGGCCAGTGTTGTAAGTTGTGCTGCTTGAATTTCCATTGGATAAATGGCGAGCATCCCACTGGTTTGTGTGTGCATTGGGAGCACAGGCAGGCGAGCTAGGGAGGACCTTGTCCTGGGAGCTCGAAGCAGCCCGGCAGCAGCCCAGGGCCATAGCCCATAACCCCGTTCCTTGTAGCCCGTACCCAACGATGAACAGGACGTGTACGTCCAAGATCAACTGGAGATTAGGGACGAGAAATGTTACTGAAACAACCGGCCTGACCTTGTCTTCGCCCAGAGAAACAACGTGGCGCACAGAAATTAGCAAAACATGATCGGTAGGCATGGGCGAGATCGGTTGCCGTGACCCAGGATATGGAGGAAGATTGGAGGTAGATGAGGCGCCCCGCTCAACGAAGTTTTCCCACCCCTGCCCAGACGAAAGCCGGAGGCCACTGAGAGCTCCGGGGGGGCCACCGAGAGGCGTCGGACAGGTCGAGGGAAATCTAGCACCTGGAACGGTAGCCCTGGTCAGATCCAGTAAGTCTCATACTGCTAACATGTCGCTGGAGCTGCTGAGAGTTTAGACGGTCGACCGGTACGCGGTTCGGTGGGCGGTTGTGGCGACGACCGGCCCAGCCAGGTCCTCGCAGGCACGCCGGTAACTTTCTTCTACTGAGCACTGAGCACTGAGCGCTGGGCGGATCTCCACTATCATAACTCGCAAGGTTGGGGAGCTTAGCGTCCCCATTACAACCTCACCTCAAGCTTTGGTGGGTGGGGGCGCTAGAACATAACCTAGCGGAGGCAACGTTCAGGGCAGCAGAACAGCCCAGCATCACCGCACTATCCACTGTCCACCGTCCACTGTCTTCCTCCAAACCATCCTCACCCAGTGCTAGGTTTCCCCCTCACTCTTGTCTCCTCAGGCCCTTCCGTTCCCTCCTACTAGTACTACTTCTTCTTCCTCTTCTTCCTTTTCCCTCCTCCAAGTCTAGTCTCCTCCAGCCTCTCCTCTCTTTTGCTGCAGCCCAAAACTCTCATCTTGGAGGGAGCGATTTCGGCATCTGCATCTCCGTCCAAGCCGCAGACCTGCAGCGATTCTTTCCGTTATTCGCGTGCAGATCCCTTCGCATTTAGCTGGTGCTGTGACGCAACCTCCCCGAATCGCGCTGATTTGACCATCACCACTCTCACTTCCACTCGCCAAAATCGCCTCCCAGCTTCTTTACTTTCAAAACCTCTTCAATTGGGTCCCTAAGACTACGCTACAGCTTCAGAGCTTCAGTATATAGCTTATTCTGCTCTCTTGCCCTCCTCCGAGCTTCATCCAAGACCGAGTGCCAGGATCACACCACCCCGGCCACGCCACGAACGCCATGTCTTCTTCCAACGACCCGGTTCGCGGCGATAACGCGCGCGACATCAAGAACCACCTTCTCTTTGAGATTGCTACCGAAGTAGCGCATCGTGGTAGGTTTTTGAGCTGCTGCGCCTGGTGCTGGTCCTCCGCAAGTTAACCTCTATGCCTTTAGTCGGTGGTATTTACTCAGTCATCAAGTCAAAAGCTCCGGTGACAACGGCCGAATATGGGGATCGATATACCCTCATCGGGCCTCTCAACCACCAGTCGGTATGTGCTACTTGATTCTTCGTGAACGCGTTCATCTAACTGGCTCAGGCTGCGGTCGAGGTGGAGGAAATGGAGCCCACAAGTCCAGAGATTGCAGCTACAATGCAGTCCATGAAGGACCGAGGGATTGGGATGTTGTACGGCCGATGGCTCATTGAGGGTGCTCCTAGAGTCTTGCTCATCGATACCAAAACGGCGTACAAGTACTTAGACGAATGGAAAGGGGATCTATGGAACGTTGCTGGCATTCCCTCACCCGCGGGAGATGACGAGACGAACGAAGCTATTGTGTTTGGTTACTTGGTCGCCTGGTTCTTGGGCGAGGTAAGTCTCCTTTGTTGTACTCATTGTTTAGGTGCTAATCCCATCAATCAGTTTGTCTGCCACGAGAAGAACAAGGCTGTTATTGCCCACTTCCACGAATGGCTTTCCGGTGTTGGTCTCCCTCTATGCAAGAAGCGCCGAATCGACGTGACCACCATCTTCACTACCCATGCTACTCTTCTGGGGCGCTATCTCTGCGCTGGATCCGTCGATTTCTACAACAACCTTCAGTGGTTCGATGTTGACGCTGAGGCTGGGAAGCGGGGTATTTACCACCGATATTGCATCGAGCGAGCTGCAGCACACGCCTGTGATGTCTTCACCACCGTTTCCCACATCACTGCTTTCGAGTCTGAGCATCTGCTCAAACGGAAACCGGACGGTGTCCTACCCAACGGTCTCAACGTCACCAAGTTTTCGGCTGTTCACGAGTTCCAGAACCTCCATCAGGTCGCCAAGGAAAAGATCCACGACTTCGTGCGAGGGCATTTCTATGGTCATTATGACTTCGAACCTGACAATACTCTTTACCTGTTTACTGCTGGTCGATATGAGTTCCGAAATAAGGGCGTCGATATGTTTATCGAATCGCTGGCGCGCCTAAACCACCGATTAAAGGCTGTAGGAAGCAAGACAACTGTTGTGGCCTTCATCATCATGCCTGCCCAAACTACCTCTCTTACTGTGGAGGCTCTGAAGGGTCAGGCAGTCATCAAATCTTTGAGAGACACCACCCACGTTATTGAGCAGAGCATTGGACGACGCATCTTTGAACGATCTCTCAAATGGCATGACGGAGACCCGATGCCTGATGAGAAGGAACTCATCTCTGGACAAGACCGAGTCCTGCTCCGCCGACGTCTTTTCGCCATGAAGCGCCACGGACTTCCCCCGATCGTTACCCACAACATGGTTAATGACCACGAAGATCCCATCTTGAACCAGATTCGAAGAGTACAGCTGTTCAACCACCCCACCGACCGAGTCAAGGTTGTGTTCCACCCTGAGTTCTTGAACTCTGCCAACCCTGTCCTTCCTCTCGACTACGACGACTTCGTGCGAGGCTGCCACTTAGGTGTCTTCTCGTCGTACTACGAGCCTTGGGGTTACACTCCCGCCGAGTGCACCGTCATGGGCGTGCCAAGCATCACCACGAACCTGTCGGGTTTCGGGTGTTACATGGAAGAGCTCATCGAAAATTCGAGCGACTACGGTATTTACATCGTAGATCGCCGGACCAAGGGTGTTGATGATTCCGTCAATCAACTGACTTCGTTCATGTTCGACTTCTGCGGAAAGAGCCGTCGTCAACGTATCAATCAGCGAAACCGCACCGAACGCTTGAGCGACCTACTCGACTGGAAGCGGATGGGCATGGAATACGTCAAGGCCCGGCAACTAGCCCTTCGCCGCGCTTATCCGACGTCGTTTAGTGGCGACGAGGAGGAAGACTTCATCCCTGGCGTCGAACAGAAGATCTCCAGGCCATTCTCTGTCCCTGGTTCTCCCAGAGACCGTACTGGCATGATGACGCCTGGCGACTTTGCTAGTCTGCAGGAGACCCACGAGGGCTTAAGCACCGAGGATTATGTTGCATGGAAGCTGCCGTGAGTACTAATGGACTCTCTCAAAGAAAAATACGGCTAACAATCTCTAGTGAGGAGGAGGACCCCGACGAGTACCCCTTCCCCCTAACTCTCCGAACCAAGGAGTCTGGTCAAGGTGCCTCCAGCCCGTTGGACAGCGTGCCCCTAAACGGTAAATAATAGCCCGTCGTCCGGGTCAGCATGACAAGATCAGAGCAGTTGTATTAGTGGTAGTCGAACTCATTGTTTCTCATTCATAATGGAAAAGAGAAGGGCATTAGGTAATGGCTCTAGCGGAGGAGATGTGTCGTATGTGTATCATCATTGTTTCTAATTGCACATTATTGCATTATCATTTTTTTGTTTTTTGTTTTTGTTTTTTGTTTTTGTTTTTTGCATCCGGTTTTTCTTGGCGAGGGCTCAGACTTGTAGGTCGTTCTGCTTTCAGCACGTAACAATCCATGTTGGGCTTGTTAAAGACATCTGAAATGCGCGTCTGGCTCCTCGGGGCACACAGCATAGGACAATTACGAAACCTGCTTCTAACATATCGGGCCTCGCTGTACGTTTCCCTTCTTACGCAGGCTTACAATCCCTCATATGTAACTTCACGAATGTACCAGTGAGGGTGATTACAACTCGACACGCAGCGAGTCTCCCGATTCTATCGCCCAATCCCAACTCAAGCCGGACATCATTCTACCTTTCATCATAGCCCAGAAAAATAAAGCAAAATCTAACGAGAAAGATGCGTATTGGAAGTCGTTATGACAAGCGTTTTGCTCAGTTCCTCGTCCACATCCATCCACGAGGCTCTTTGTCTGACATGAAGTAGCGATGCTGGCGGCGGTAAAATGCGAGATGTTACGCCGATGATAAAGAGATGTATAGAGGTAGCTCAGCCATTGAGTCCATGTGCGGCTCTGAACTGTCGAAGTTTTGTTATTGGCTTCATGCTTTTACTATTGGCTCTGACGAGGTCTTCTTGAAAACAGGGGCGTGGTCATCGACTGAATAGGCAACCTGAAACGTCCCTCGGAAGATTTGCAACAGCATCACCGCTATCTCGAAGCCTCGAGAACTCTCAAGTGAATCACTTGGCCCAACAGCTTATAAATACCTCCTCCCCGATGCTCCTGAACCGTGCAAGCTAAAGCCGCTACTATCGCATTTACAAATAAATCAGCATCTCAGCTTTTAAAAAAAAAAAAACATGGACAACACCTCCGCTTCAGCTTCAGAGCATGACCCAAACCAAGCCGTTGCCCAAGGCGGAGCCCTTTCCACTGCGTCTGGCACTCGGGGAGGGCATCGTGATAGCAATGGGAATGCGACGAACAAAGGTGGGCATTCGCAAGGTTCTTGGGGTCATCATTGGGGAGGGTCAAGC
This sequence comes from Microcera coccophila, assembly GCA_024112705.1. NCBI lineage: Eukaryota > Fungi > Ascomycota > Sordariomycetes > Hypocreales > Nectriaceae > Microcera > Microcera coccophila. The sequence continues at coordinate 66,769 of JAMYIC010000230.1, read as the reverse complement.
AGACACGGAGATCAGCCTAGGGATAAAGAGGATAAGGGGACGGGAGGGAAGTAGAATTGCCAGGAAGAGTTAGTTGGGGGTAGATGTTATTTTGCCCAACGGCTATAGATTTGGGACCCCCGGCCGAGGATGGGTTTCGTAGAAATGTACGAGAACCAAGATAATTGACATAGAAAATATGAGGTTGAAGAAAATGACAAATCTAATACAGCTCCTTAAGAATCCCAATGACAAGAAAAAACAAGAGGTTATGGTGAGCTTGAAACACGATGTTACATGACTCTCGGTAATGTAGACGTACAGAAGAGTTGAGAGGTCATCTTTATCTATAGCCCTTAGTCATGCTGGATGCAATGTGAGGCAAGGTGGCTATCATGCTGCACTTCACCGCAAGAATCCTCTCGATTTCTCAAGTGGTTCAAGGTATTATATTGCTCATGAAGGGGAAACAGCTTCTACTTATTACTAATAATCTCACGACCACTTGCTGACGCCAAGGTTACGCAGTTACAACCTCAAGATGCTGCCTCCCAATCAACACAATATTCAACACTTGTTAAATACTTCGTGAGATATGCCGGCTCGCTTTCTGTTGCGACATCGCAACCTGATGAGGCGGTTGCTCAATGTACCAAGTAATAGCAGCATATCAAGATTCATGCAAAAACAGCCAGGACTAAGACTGAACCAAGAACGCAACTTCTTGGGCAAGCTCGCTCCATCTTAAAAAAACTGTGACTTCGCTGACAATCTGATAGACTATCCAGATAAAGGCGGCTACGAGTGACTTCAAACGAAAGCCTTCTGCCTCTTTCTCATAACAGTGAAGGCGGATGCCTTGTTAGAATATCAGGCAGCTGGTACTCTCCGCGTTGAAAAGGATGTCTTAAAATAGAATAAAATAAGAAATGTAAAATAAAAAAGCCCATGAATTGTCTAGAACGAGTATAGAGAGAAGTGTTTGAAAACTCTGCGGTGACATTCCCAGCTCCACTCCAGTCGCTCGTGGGAAGATTCAACACAATGTGACCATATCCACGTCCACGCGGCTTAGGTCTACTCTAGTCAGAGGCTTGAAGCAAACTGCAGGCTGAAAGCAACGACGCTGGACCTCGCATCGCATAGACTCGACCATGCTCCTAAAGTGTTTGTAATGCAACGAACAAGGTATCCTAAGACGGTTGAAACATAACGACGTTCCGATTCCATGCGCTCGGCCCCCGCGCGGGACGATACTCATGCCAAACTACAAAGAGGGATCTCTCTATATGGCTCCATCTTATAGAAAGCTGCCGCCTTGTTCCCTGCGAAGGACGTCCGTGGCAGAAGCAGAGACTCGGTATGGGCTTAGGTGTCAGAGAATGCTGACCTGGTTTTGGCTATAGACAAACCATTACGTGCATAATGCGTCTCAGAATAATATCCTTGCGAGATAGATTACTCAGAGATATGCTTGTCCTCATTGCTGATGCGCCCTACGACGAGGCTCTGAGGTTCAGGACGAGCAGGTGGGGAAGCCCTAGGACGTTTTTCGATCAGCGATTCCCAGCAGGCTGGCGGAGCCAATGCTAAAAACTCGGCATCTCATTTCGTATGAGTATACTGCTGTCATCCTTCAGCAAACGTCCTGTTGGGGTGGCGGCGGAGGGGCACAGACTGAGGAGACGGACACCACCTGGAAGACAAGAGCTTAATCAACTTTTCCAACTTCAGCACTTTGTTTTAAACGAAAAGAGAGTATTGCGTGCCGAGAGGGTCTCAAGAATGATTCTAGGATGCTGTTATCAACTTCGTCGAGGAGGGGAAAACGTCGAGAGGTATCAAAGACATGACGATTCTTCAAGGACGGAGGGGAGACTACTCGGAACTTTGACCAGACCTTCAATCTAATGACCTTGTTAGGCCTTAGCCAGAATCAAGGGCATTCAGGGCCTCTTTGCCAAGCTGAAGTCCATCTTTCCAATGACACTGTAGCAGCCGCAGATCAAACAGAGTGACAGTAGCATTCCCGCAGGTTTGAAGGACGAAGTGCTGTGTCAAGATACGAAGACCATCCATCTCCTCGAACTTTGTCAGGTGAGAGGCACAGCACACTGATCCGATACCCTTGCCAGATGGAGATGTCATCAGTTCTGACAAGAAGCTCTGAAGTCACCAAATAGCATCCTTCACATAGAGTAGTTGGCCAGTCGCCGATCCTCAAACAGCCGTAATGACGATCACCGCAGCAGCAGACATGGCACTAGTACTCCAATCTCTACATCCCAGCATGTCAGAGTTCCCCAGAGCATGGGTGCTCAGCTACTCACAGTGCGATGCCCCAAGTTCTTGTATACAAACGATCTGACATTTTCGACTCTCCCGTAGTTGCTAGACTTGACGAGCTTGGCATCCGAACCCTCGACGTTGCAGGGGCCCTGGGTGAGAGATGCATACTGACAGATGCAAGAACAAAGTCGAGCGTTTCATCCGGATCAATGGCCTTCCAGGTTGGACTAGGATGGCACTCGCCAACCCATGGCGACGCAGGGATATCAAGAAACTAAAGAGACTAAAAGCCCCGCGTTTTTCTCAGTCTCAGGACACTCAACACCATGCCAGGTCGTTCTCCATCGGTAATCTCGTCAAACAGCGCGCTAGAAGGCCCGCTAGAAATTTCCGAACCATGTCACCACCAGCCTGCCGCTTCCAGCATCTTGCGCCAGCCTGGCAGACATTGGTGGCTACTCGTGCAACGAAATTTGGATACGTGCTAGTGAGACTAAGGATGCCCCTATTACCCCACAGATCGCACGACCGGCGCCGATGTTTACTTCTTCAGCCGGGGTTGGATATGAGAGAGTGAGGAAGAGACAACAGCTCGGTGGCGCTTGGACGTGGTACGAAGAGGAGGAGAAGAATAAGTAAAACCAAAATTTTAAAAAATAAAAAAAGACGATGATCATGGCGATCATGATGATGAAGAAGAAAAAGCGTTGCGCATGAGGCAGTTGGGCGCGGATCCCAATCAAGCGTCGAAGAGCGGCATTCGAACCATCAAGACGAGATGGAAACCCGATATGTGACTCCAGCCACAAGTCGTTGCCCATCATCATCCACGCGGTCCACAGCGCGTCAAAGGCTCAACAGATCGCCAGGGTCGAGTCTCACGCAACGCGGCTGAAGGATCGAGTCCCAAAACCCACGGTCCACGTTCAATAGGGGCAGACCCTCCACGGATGGCAGGCTCCCTTTGCTACGCTAACGCCGCCGCTTCAACCTCAACACAGTATGCCAGGTACGACGAGGGTCAAAACGCCTCGTCAAGGAAATTTGAGCGCCTGGCGATCCTCAGCAAATTAACAGCAATTGACTCCCCAAGCCTCGTGAGGCTGATCACTATTCCACCTCTGCCGGTGGTGACCAACCATCCTGGCAGCGTCCGGACTGGGACTGAAGCCCACCGCCGAAAGGATGGAAAAATGTTTCGCTGGTGACCACCTCACGAGCCAGCAAACTCAACGTGCATACGAGATCGGTTCCTTCTTTAATCCCGAAAAGATTAGCATTGCGCCGAGGGAGTGGCGGCTTGACCATCAACTAGGAGCTTTGGGCATCTCAATCTTGCTTGTCCTTGGCGTGGCTTCGACCGGGGGGAGGAGCTTGGGCGTGGTATGTGCTCTTTCTCGTCTCCCGTGGCTCTCTAACTTCGGACGCTGAGTACAGTTTGGCTTGCTGAACATCAACCGCTGTTTGACGATGCGACGTTTAATAATGCAATACATGTTCAAGTTAATGAATGCTGCGTTTAGCGTAGAGAAAACGGGGCCCCTATTGGGAAGTTGTGAGGTTGTGTCATGTCATCTAACCGGCGAGGGAGTTGCTGCTTTAGGGCATTGTTGCAACTGAACTCTATTGCCGGCCTGAGGATTCCTTTTGATCCGGTCATCGGCAATGGCAACGAATTCTGTCCTCGAGTCCTAAAAAGGAACATTGTATCGGTTATCCTAGGTGAGCCTACATATTAGTGCCTAACTTAAGTAACGATCGATCAATGCCAATTCCTGCACTTGTGCATGACGACGGCTCGGCTCATCAAACACGCCAATCGAAGGAATTTCAAGCCGGAAGTCAAAGATAGTGCTCTATATTGACGTTGCTTCCTAGATTGCCTGAATCGAAGATACGTGGTTTTAACCGAGGTATACAATCATTGAACCTGTTCCTTACGAGGTGCAACAGATTGAGACAGAAGTAGTTACGAGTAATGGTGTGCATTGTATGCTGCTAATATCCTATTCCTTGCCCTAGACCAGCTCTTGTGCTATGGACTCCATTGATATCTATAAAAAGACAAATCCTGAGTCGGCTCATCTGAACCCTGTATTATCGACTCTTCAACGCCATGGATATCCCAAATGCGGTGCATCGTCCGTAATAAAATCATAAAACGCCGTTATCACATTTGTCGCCGATTAGTAATTGCACCGGTGCCATGCCCCAGTTCAACAGTCCAGTTGCACTTCCCAAAAACACCTATAGCCGTAGAGATTTGTCCCAGTCGTAATTCATTAAAGCAAAAAGCTAGCAAGATCGTCTTTACATCTTGATGCTGCGTCGCCGTGTGGAGAGTTGTCGAAGGCGTTGCCGCGTGCTGGTCGGCGTCGGCGGTGCTGCAGGAATCGACGTTGGCAACATAGGGGACATGGGCTGTGGCGTCTGCGTCCTGCGCTTCGCGGCCTTGATAATCTCGTTGTAGGTGTAGGGGCCCTTGTTGGCCGTCTTTATCTCCTCGATGACGGGCTCCTCCCGCATCTCCTGCACCTGTTCCATGTGGTGGGTGGGTGTAGGGAGAGAGAGGCTGTCCCGAGATTGGACGAAGGCACTGTGAAGCGTGGGCTTGCTCTTCTTTCGTACCAAGCTCAAGGTTCGCTTAAACATGCCCGTCGGGGTCTTTGGGGTCTTGAGAGTCTCGTCATCCTCTCGCTCCTCCAACTCAGCCTTGCTAGCAAAGGGATCGATGCTCAAGAACGGTGGCCGGTGCTTCTCGAGCTTTCGGGGGCCTGTGCCCATGCTGCTCGTTCGAGGAGGATGCAGGAGAGTGGTTGACACGGCAGACATCGACAGGCGGCGGTTCATGATAGGATCGGTCGAGGTTCTTCGTAAACGGCTTTGAGGCCGGGAGTTGAAGCCATTGGAGCTGGGAGACAGGGATCGGCGAGGGAGGTCGACGAGTGAAGGCTTGCCAGCGAAGACGACTGACACAACACGAGCCGTGTCCTCCTGGCTGTTTTTCCTCCTTATCGACTTTGCTGAACCTTCACTACCAGACTCAAAGTCAAAATCGGAAAAGTCTCCGGAGGACGAGGAGGCATCCTCTTCAGAGGAAAGGTAGACATCGTGAGGGGCTGTCTGGGTAAATGGAGGTTGCTCCGCAGCCAGCTTGTGGATGTTCAAGTCCAGCACCCTCGAGGCTCGCAATGAGCTTTTCTCTGGTAAAGCCGGAGCCGAGTCCATGGCGGTAGTGGCTGTAGTAGAGCGTTTCGAAGAAAAAATGTCGTTGTCAGTAGGTTTAGCGTCGGAGGGTATGAGGTTTCTCGAGTCGGATAGCGACTCGGTAACTGAAAGAGTTGAAATATCTGGAATGGAATTGGTTTGCTCCCTCTTGGTGGGATGTTCATGAACTAGTGACATTGACAATATCGAATTCGTGGAAGAGGAGGTCCTGGACAAAGGGTGGTGACTGCGGTGGGCGATAGTTCGGTGGTGGTCGATGGTGTAAGTGCCAGTGGAGGTCTCTGGTCGTCCAAGTGATACAATGAACGGATTCTTCTAGGAAGAATGAAGGCCACCTTCAGACCATAAGGGAAGAGAAACAGGCAAAGGGTCTGGGAATGGGGAAGCAAGGCAACGAGGGGACCAGAGCTGGGAAGTGGAAGTCCATATGTATGAATGGCGGGAGGAGACCGGTTTCATGGCCGGCCGTGACCTTGTAAGAGTGGGATGTTCCACCTCCTGGTACGGAGGCTCCGTGCCTATCGAGTCCGCACACGGTGTACAAGAGCTCTGAGCCGGGATCAGGCTACGTAAACGTGGTTTAGCGCCAAGAGCAGGGGCGCCACCTGGAGGCTCAGTGGGGTCGCTAGAGACCCAGCGCGCGCGGGCGGTGGGGCGGCCACCTGAGCGGGCCTGAACTAATAAGCATGGCAGGCTTGGGACGGCAAGATGAAGAAGCGTTTCATCTAAGGACAACTGGGAGAGCGACCAGTCAAGGCGAGACAGGCCCAGACCCCCGGACGCCGAGACATCTGCAAGAAAATACCAAAAGCGGTAGGAGAGGGTTGTGCTCGACAAAGCCCCGATAGTACAAATGCCCGGTTATGGATAGCAACAGGAGCCCAGAGGCGAGAGACGGATATAGCATCCCCCCTCTGGCTGTGCATTGTGACGTGTGCGTCAGCCCCCGGGCGACGATTCCATCGTCCCTGTCTCACTCGACGCTGAATCAGCCTAAATCGAGGAGTCGTCGTCGGCAACGGCGTATGCTAATTGTTAGCCTGATTTGGCACTGAGCACTTGTTCAGGTCCATCTGCACGCCTAATACACCTCGCCCTCAGCCCTTGGATGCCGACCTGCCTTGGGGTCCAGGGGTTCGCTTAGGTCGCTACTCCGTACTAAGCTGCTAACGCCTCAAAGCACCTTGACACCACGGCTCGAGCCATCGTGATTGGGCGCTTGCAGGCATGAATGGGCTGTCTGAGATGAACTCGTCCGACACCGCTTGATTTGCACTTCGCTGCGCTTCATGGCGGCTTCGACGACCATCTCGGCCACGCGAAACGCTGGGAGAGTTGGGGGTCTCCCTGGAGACAATGCCTTCTGAAACGACGAGAGCGATAGCTGGCGTTCTCGAACGCAGCTACTTCGATCCGAAGAGAGAATATTGAAGCCCGATAGAGAATTGCCTCAGAAGCCTCAGCCAAGGTTTGAGCGCTGCAGTTTCGCGGTATGCATCCCTCTTATGAACTGGGCTTGGCGTGTCGCCGTCATGCTTTCGATCATCCGCGGCCGTGGTTGGGATAAGGCACGAAGCCTGTCGGCCCAGTATGGATGCATCACCATCACAGATCCGCAGTGCACTTGGACGATATCCATCGCCAGCACCTCCGCCAGTGGAGAAGATGGAAAACTCAAACCACGCAGGTATGCTAACGCGGGCGGAGTTGGATCTTCACGCTGCTGCACATGCCGAACTCGAGCCTTCCAACCTCGCGGAAACAAACATCGACAACGCACCCGACAGCGCCCTAACGCGTCTTGGGGGAGTTCAGAGGCTCGAAGCAGTCTAAAAGCCTTTTTCCGCCGCAAGAGCCCGCTGCAGGCGGCAATAGGCGTGCTGCAGGAACTCTGCACAGACTGGGTCGACCGTCGACATTGGGCAGAAGCGCCCTCTTCGTCCACCATCCGGCGCTGGCCGTGCATCGTCACCCCGTCCGAGAACGAATCACGGCTCGACAACGCCCTGCCGCATCTGAGCAGCATCCAGACCAGACCGACATTTGCGTGATCTGTGTGATTTGTGCGGTTTGTGTGGGTGGTGATTCTCCTCGTCTGCCCGCTAGAGCGCCGGATCAGGAACAAATCAGGGACAGCTCAGAAGGTCGATGGCGGCAAAGGCGTCGATTCGTCGTGACAACCATCTACAGTGTGTCGTTTTTCTCCCACCCGCCACGATAGTCCCTCAAACACCCCTGCGACATGGGCATTTACAAGAGGCGACGGGTTCCCCCTCACCATTATGACTTGCCCTCGCCTCTCGACGCCTCTTTACCCCTCTACCCGCCCCTTTGGAGTCTCGGATTGCTTACTCGGCAGCTTACCGGGGTCAACTGATATAGAGAGGTAGCACAAGATAAGCGTCGCAGATCCGTTTGAGGCCATTCGGATGCTTAGGTGGTCCGGACGAGGTCAGATCAGCGGATGTCTTAGCATTCTCCGTCCGTGGGCGGATACCTACTGTATCGTGGGTATCGACCCTACCTACATACCTACCTTACCCACGCTACCTTGGATACGGGGATATGGCTGACGATGGAACACACAGCGGGCTCGTGGGCCTCGTGCCGACGCGTGGGTACGTGCTCGACTTTTGAGTGTGCGGCTGCCAACTTTGGGTCGCGTTCTGCGACCACTGGCCGCCCACCGCAGCCATTTCAGCCCTTCAGCCGTACGGCGAGAGGAGGCCTCTTGTCTTGCTTGGAGATGGTCGCCGAGCCAGCAATCTGGACTCATCACCGGGTCGTCGTTGCCTATCCTCCCCGCGGCTGGAGAACAAGCCCTGCCAGCCTTACGAGCCCATTCGACAGAAGCAGGTGAATTTCGAGTCCCTGAATGGCGTCATGACCCGCCGCGTTCGGTACTTGGAAAGCTACTTGACACCCGGTACAAGCCAAGCCCAGCTCTGTCAGATCTCCACAGCGCCTGTTGCAGCCACGCAACGACAATACCACCAGCCACATCACCAGTGGGTGCGGATCAGCCGTATGACTTTCCTCGATCTAACTGCATCTAGCTTGGCATCATCTGAAATTCTAAAAATGTCCCAGGGTTCCAGTCCTTGAGCAGCCGCTGATGACTGGTTTTGAACTTACCCAAGCCATGGCGTCGATGCTCGCTTGATGCTGTGCTCAAACGGCATTCCAATAACGAGAGAGGGAGGTGATTCGGCGCTTACAGGCTTGCGGTTCGTGACGATAGCTCATGGTGCGTACGAGGTAAGCCGCAGATTTCTAAAATCGCCCTCTAATTCAGCACATCCTTCGCGGTCTGCCAGCCTCCTAGATTTCACCACCACAGTCTAGTTTAGGCTCTTCCGTAGACGCAATTGGGGGCAGGTTCCTAGCCGTATCCCAAAGGGATAGATCAGATCGGCCCCTTCAGGCATGTCATTCCAGCTCATTCGGCCCCTTTATCCATCCAATAATGCCTCTTCCCTCGATGTATTCCCTCCCACCTTTCTCAGCCCCAGCCTCTTCACGCGTGCAGCGTTGTCCATGTCCAAGATGTCTGCCGAAATCCACTGCATTTACGGATCTTACTACGTCTTGAGTATTGCACGGTGTACATGGCCCATCCATGATCGAATCGCGGGCATTCGCAACAGGCACAGGCACGGGCACAAAGAGGCGGAGTCGAGGCACTCAATGGAATCATGCTGCCCCGGAGCGGGTCCCGCCGGAGGCGTGTGTGGGCGGATGGACGGAGATCCGGTTGCCGGGGTGGGGGCGAGGCTCCGACTCGTACTACCTATAATAAGCTATCGCTGCACATATTGTACACTGCCAGATTGATCCTTTGTGTTGAGACGTTGTACCATGCACAGGACGGCTGCTTCCGCCTGATGCGCTGGATTTGGGATCTGAGTATAAAATCCTTCACTATCGACTCCCGCACCGCCCGTGCTCTCTTTTTTGGTGCTATATACAGCCGAATTAGGGCCTGATTGAGATTCTTAGTTGCCGCTGCGGGGTGTCCGTTGCTATTCTTGAGTTATACCGGCTGTGCTGTGCTCAGACGCGAGGGCAGAGGGAAGAGGGCAGAGGGTGGAAGCGTTGAGGGATCCGCGCGCTTCTGGGACTGTGTCAGCAAAATCCCAACACGACTGTCCGTTAGTCGCAGGACTCAGCTCCGAATCCAGCTTCCTGCAAGACAAGACACGACCTCAACACCAAGCACAACGTCCTGCGAGCCCTGCGAGTCCTGGTTCTCACGATGGCCTCGATCCTTCCTTTCCTCTCTCCCTTGCATGCCCCTTCTCATATCCGCCAAGCAGCCTCCATCGCGATGCAACCTCGTCTGCACACAAGTGGAACCGCAAACCGAGCACTGTCCGCAAGTATCTCACCAGGACGTTACGGTGTAAGACACCAGCACCGACTTTTCTTTTTCTCTCTTTTCTTTTCCCTTGCCCGAGTGCACACATCAGCCCACCCCGTCACGCTAGGAGATGAGAATGCTGCGCTTCCTAGGGTACCAGGAGAAAAAGCACCGGGGCAACCGATGCGTGTCTGAGATTTTGCATTACACTCAGCCATGTCTAATTCACCGGTCTTTCCTGATGACCATACCGGGCCCCCACTCGCAAGCCCAAAGTGAACGTAAAGTTAACGCAAAAATGACCGAGGACAGTCAAATATCGATCAATGTTAGGCTCGCAAAATCTCGCCGGTGGGACCCCCTTCCCAGCTCCAGGGTAGGTCCCCAATTCAGAACTGCCTTGCGACGTCATTTTTTTGCAGGTGCGCATCTCCACTGTAGCATGTTGATATCCAAGATTCTGGGAAGTCACCAGATGATCTCACACAGTACCGTGGGAAGCGGTGGAGATTTTGCGGTGTTGCTCGGCGATCGCAACATTGGCACGTTTCTGTCAGCTCGGTGAGTTTATTCTGTGACGTCTTGGTGGAGTTGGAAACAAAGTCTAAGTCGCGCTGATCTGGCGGTGGACCGTGGGGAGAGTCTTGACGCCCAACGCATAATGACGATGATGAGAAAATTACAATCGAGGTTGTCGCAAACGCCAAGCAAGGGGGTTTACGAGTTCAATAGTTCGTTACAATGTCATGACGGGTGAGTGATGGCTCAATTAGTTTCAACGTCGTATCTTGGCTTGTGACAAGGATACTTTACTTCGCCGGTTCGTCTCCAAGGGCAAAGCACCTGTCCACTGACAAGTTACAAGTGAGCAGATCGACCCGAGGTTTTGGGAGCAAATCACTGACTTTGAATTCGTCTTGCTGCGTTACGTTGCGCGGCCTCTTCATACGAAACAAATTTCATCTCATCCATAACATCGTGAATAAACCACCTCAAGAAGACCAACACCAACGAAACCCTCAGGGCCGCCTCAATTAGAGAATTAGAAAATAAGAAAAGCACCCGACTCTCGTCATCCCTGTAAGCCTCCGTAGAAAAGATCACGTCTTTCATAGAACGCGCTTTTTGTAAAATTGCCATCACCCCCACAAGTCCTTGCTTCTTCTTCTCATATCCCCACCACTGCTATGCGGTCTCCAGCTCGCATCTAAACCGCTATCTTGGTCCCTGAATCTGCCAAGACCAGCATCACCATCTTGCCCAGGCACAGCAAGGAAACCACCTGCTCCATTGCCCACCATGACGCTCCTCCTTGCCTCGCCACGATCCCATCCTGACCCCGCTACGTCGGCCGCGAGCCCATAACTACTGACCGGCCTTTTGGGTGCCGTGCTTCCACCGCTGCCCCTGAAGGGGTCGAGTCTAGCAAAGTTCCACTGCCCGTACTCGTCGCTCTTGGTGAAGACCTCAAGCGTATGCGTCGGCGGCGATGAGGTTGTGCTGCGAAGGAATGGGTTATTGGAGCTGAAGCGGTTGGTGTTGCTGTTGGGAGGATAGGGATTGGAGGCGGGACGACCGGAACGCGACGAAGGAGAGAGGCGGTTATGTGTTGGCGAGGAGGCGGGCGTGAGATGCATTGAGACGCCGGATTTGTTGGAAGAGTTGGAACTCGTGCGGAAGTGACCGCCAGCGAAGGCAGCGTTAGGTAGCGGGAGACCTTGGAGCTGTTCGGGAAAAGTATCATCCAAGACGTAGAGGCGGCGAAGGCTGGGGAAGCCCCCAGAGAGGATGGACGAGGCGAGACCGGTGTAGTATCCAGCTGTCATGCCCGAGAAGTGGTTCGCGTCCGAGGGCCCAGAGACTTCGTACCGGAGAGTCTCCAATGACTTTGATGCTAGAGGTCGAACGTTGGCCGAGTTCGGGAACACGTCCGCCACCTGAGTCTGTATGGCCAACGTCTTGAGTGACGACGCCATAGTCAGGATTTCCTGTAATGCCGCAGGATGGACGCCGGTATCTTTGAGCGTCAACACCGTCAGAGCCTGCTGCGTCTCCTGCCAGGCGAGATATTCGACCAGACCCCGCATCGTCACGCGAGGGGTGTCTTTCAAGACTATCTCGCGTAGAGGCGGCAACGGAGGTAGTGCGTCGCTCGACGACAGCACCTCGTCCGTCAGGCCGGGGGTCTTGGAGACCTTCAACGCCTGGAGATTGGCCAATGACCCTAACACGGCCCTCATGGTCATCGGGTCGAGGTTCATGCTGTTCAGCTCCAGAACCTCAAGGTACGGCCACACCTGCCCCGTCGCCAGCATTGCGAAGCTTCTCTCCGATCCTCCCACGTAGGCCATCTTCCTCAAATTCGGGCACCTAGCCTGTACCTCTAATCTCAAAGTCGCATAGCTGGGGTCATCTGAGAACATGCCCTCGGGCAGGTCGACGTATCGCAGATTCGGCAGCACTGCAATGGTCTGCGCCATCTCCACCTGACTCGACTCGCGTAGCATATAAGGCATCTTCAAATACTGGACAAGCTTTCCTATTCTCGTGGGGTCTTCACGGACGGTTCGTCGGAGGAGACGAAGTCGTGCCTGGGCTGGATCCTCGGGAATGCCATTGTGCTCGAATCGGGATGTCTTCTTTCGCCTCTCGGCCAAGAACGCCTCCAGCGGACAGTAATGAACCGGGTCGATCCGTATGCTACGGTACCTGGTCTAAATCAGTCTTGGAGCACCTCACCAGTTCAGAGTTCCAAACGCTTACAAGACCTTGATCGCACTCGTCCTCCATGCCCGACTCGCCTGCGCACAATGCGACAAGTCTCTGAGGTTACAGAGCATGCACCCTGTGTCATTTACGCTCCCCTCGCACGGTTCGTAGCTCTCATCTCGCGTATGGGGGCAAACAAAGGAAAAGATGCGCTCGAGAACAGCGGGGGGGAGTTGAGCGAGGTAGAAAGCGGAGGCGGGTGTAGGTGGGAACCGCGGTGGGCGGTTGGCGCCCTTTGGGCGAAACTCATCCGGGACGTCGACACCGCCCGAGGAACTGCATTTCTTCTTGTCTTTGCTGCGCCGGAAGAATCTCATGGTGAGGGATAGCACGGGCTGAGGGGTAAGGCGAGGACGAACTGAAGAGGAGAGCAGAGGAAAACAAAAGAGAAGAGGAAGGAAATGACACTCGGGGGACAAAATGGAATGGAGGCGGCCAACAAAGGGATCACTACCTCGCCCTGCTGCCCTACAACGGGACCCTGCTACGATTCTGAAAGGCGCGGGTGTCAGTGATCCAATGCATCACCTCCTGGAGCTGAGGTCCCCGCAAGGCTGAGTGGCGTGTTGTGGTTTGGGGGCTTCGCTTTGGTGGGGTTGCAGCCAGTGACGGAGATATTTAGGCGCTGACGCTTGCCGGCCAGTGGCATCCACGACGCGAGAGGCGTTGAAATGAGAGGGAGAGCTCGGCAGGCGCGACGTAAGCGCCAAAGGGGGAGCCCGCAACGCAGATTCAGGGGGAGGTATCTGCCATTGCCACCTACTTTTAGGTACCTCAGACCTTGGCCAAAGCAGGTACCTCATGCCATTGCAGTGGCAGATACTGCCTCCAGGTCTCTCTGTGTGATCATCTGCTTGGATCCCATCCTGTACCTTGTTTGACCTGCATCATATACCTTACTCAATGTCTAAGTCTATCCATGGCCTTTGAAAGACTAGGAGAGGGGCCACCCTGGTTCAATGTTTCTCTGATAGATGCATCCCTATTCGTTGTTCTTGCTCCCCTTGCGCACGGACAAGTCACCGTCCCCTGCCAAAGATATGGCAAGTGCCCAATACTCCATCGCTCACTGGTCATGTGAAGGCCCGATGCTTGTAGAAACGAAGCGAGGCATTTACGTTTGGAGATGCTGTCACATTCTAACACTGCAGCACCCGTAGACGTACACGTGGACGGACGCGTCGCAGAGGACACCAAGACGGAGCCACGCAGGCTCGATGGGAGGACGTGGTCAATCAAATACATCAATTAGTTTCATCACCGCCTAAAAGAGGCTAGATGTTGTTTTCTATCATACATAGTCAGCGAAGAGTGATTAAAAGGGTACTAGGGTTGTTGTCGTAAGCCCGGGCCGTCTTTGTGAAAACTCCAGCCGAGCCTTTTGAGCCCCAAAATCCTGCCCATCCTGTCAATGCCCCCCAATGTTCGCCTAAGTAATAACTCAATCCGTACAGCCGTCATCAAGCCCCTATCATTAGAATGGCTCCCCAAGTACACTATACATATTAACCTGAGAGATCCGCCAAAGAAGCAGCCTCCCACAAGGCCGCAATGCAATGCGCCAAATCAAAATCTCCAAAACTTTCAATATACGTCCCAGAACTACTGAGAACCAGATGACCACATCCCCTTTCCTTGACCATCTGACGGCCGAGGTGCCTTATTTTCTGCTGTACATCTGACACTGCACTAGCATAAGAGACCGGGGACGTCATAACCCCCACCACCTCTTTCAAGACCGACACGTTCATGCCCTACGAGATCGGGTGGTAACACCGTTAGCCTTAGCACCGGTGGTAACGGCACCCTTGGAGTGTCCGTTGAGAGGGGTAGTGGCTTGCACCAGATGCGGGTCGGGGAGGGGAGCCTGGCTCATTCGTCGGAGGCTTTTTCGGCTGCTGGGCGCCTTGCCGTCGCGCTTGTAAGTGGCGAAGTAGAACGAGATGAAGAGGACGAGGTAAGAGCTCAAAATTCCGATACCAGCAAAGGCGGCAAACTCCTCGCCGGCGCACCTGCCAGCGTTGGGCATCCAGGGCCAGTAGGTCGATGTGAAGTAAGTGTAGGACGCGAAGTAGACGAAGCCTTAACTCAAAGTCAGCGGGATCAAGCCGCATGGACCACGGAATTCGTCACTTACCGAGATCAATGATGAATTGAATAATCTGGATACGAGTGACCCACTCCTTCCACCAAATTCGGATGCCACGGGCGCTCTGGAAGTAGTACCAGTACATGACAACGTGAACGAACAGGTTAAGGGTGATGGGGACCCAGGAAACCGAGGTCGAGCCAATAAGCTGGGTGTAGCAGAGGAGAGCAGTCGCACCATGGTGGTAGCAGTGAAGGAAGGCTAGATGGGTTATCAGCGACAACTATCCGAGCGGCTGTTCAATTCCGAAACGTACTCAGGGGCTTCTTCTTCAAGAACAGGAAGACGGTGTCGAGGAGTTCAAGATATTTGGTCAGGTAGGTGAGCTGTCAACATCGTCAGTGACTTGGTGCTTCCTCGCAAAGAGCATGTGTTCACCCACGTAGTAGAGCACAACAAGAGGCTGGGTCCAGCCACCATCGACATCGCAGATGGCATGGAAAATGCCGCCGCGGACGACGGTAGGAAGAAGCTGCTCAAAGAAGAGAGCCAGAAGCGCGGCGCTGACCAAGGTCAAGACGAGGTTGTGAACCAGGAAAAGGCCCTTGAGCTTGAATGCTGGGCGGTTGCGCATCCACTCTCGGCCACCGAAAATGATGATATAGTAAACGACAATGAAAATGGAAGTCGACTTGAGCGTAGACATGGGCGTCTGGAAGGGAACAAACTCGAAGTCGTTGGCCGAGTATCCCACACAAGCAGTCCAGGCCTTGTCGAAGAGGGACCAGAGGTGGATGCCGAAAGGGCGATCGAGCGTGGGCACCGGAAAGCCCGAGAGGACGGGAGCGGAACCAGTAGACATGGTGACTGGGCGTTCTTGCTATGCGATTGATTTGAGAGCAAGTCGAAGTGGCCAGTGAATGGTTGAAAGTTTTGGAATTGACGACTCCTTTTTAATGCGACTTTTAAGGAATAAGACAGTGTCAAGTCGAGGGGGTGAAAACCCGGACAAGTTGAAAGAATGACAAGAAATGAAAGAGTCGGAGCAGGCACACACAAGGGCACACGCACTCCTTAACTCCTCAGCTGGACGAAAGGATGCTGGAGAAGAAACTGACTTGAAGAAAATAAGAGCGAAGGAAGGGGAGAAGAAGGAAAAAGTAGTTGGGAGACGCGACCCATCAAAAAGGGGAAATTTCCCATCCGCGGACGGATCGTGTTTGGTGGTCTCTAGTGGAAGGGAATCCCCTGGGTTCAGGGCCATCAGAGCTAACAACCAGGGCGGTCCGGGGCGGCCAGGAACCAAGATTTAGAAGTAATCCAGAACGGAGTCTCGCATGTGATTTGCCGTGTCCTCCGGGGGAGCCAATCAACGGCCCGATTTTCAGCTTCATCTCACCAAAAGGCACGTGATGCCTGCGGATGAGGTGGTGGGCCCCACGCAAAGAGGAAAGGTCCTGTATACTTGCTGCTTGGGGAAGAAATGCTGCAAGAGGAGTTAATTTCGCAGGTCCGAAGTACCTTGGACCGTATCCAAGAACGAGGTACAGTGCCCCGGATGAGCCTCGGCCTGCGGAGAATGAGAGATTGTGCCTCTAGACGTCTAATTTCATCATGACATGGTCATCAATGGATTCGGAATCTACCCTTTGTTTGGACATACGGGGACCAAATACCGACGGCGATTTCTTCAGCGCAATGATAACCTCATGGATGATGCTGATCTAAGTCTAGAAATCCCGGCCCAATCATTGGTAGCCTCATCCTTGAACTTTCATGCTCTCTGCCTCCCTTTCGATGCGGATGAGACGGGATTAGCATGAGCTGAAGCCTGAGGCTAGAATCTCTCTGCCTTAGACTCAGGCACGGATTTGCAGGTCCTGGGCCTTCCTGTCACGCCAATGACGAATGAAAATAGAGCCAAATAAGCTCACCAGCAGCTACAGTGTCTCAAGCCCTGTATACGGCCCTCATGCCGCTCCTTTTGCCGCTTCGGCGGCTTGCGGCCACCCAATTCACACGGTCATATCCACTGCTCCAAAATCCGGTATAGTCCAGCTTAGTCATTCCGATCCTCAGGCGATTCTCTACTACCCAAGCAACTCTGCAGTCATCACCCGAGCCGAGAAAAGAAGAACCTCTGATACCACCAGCCGCCGCATCATCAACCCACACTTTACCTCTCCAACTTCTCGACATCTACACAATCATGTCTATCGTCTTCCTCCGCGTCGCTGCCCGCGGCTCCTTCGCTCGCGTCGCCGCTCGTCCCGCCCCCCTGATGGCCCGCTCGACCGTTGCCCTCCAGGCCAGCAGCTTTAGCACCTCCATGCCCCGACGAAGCGAGCACGCTGAGGAGAGCTTCGAGGAGTTCAGTGCCAGGTGAGACGGCCCTTTGTGTGTAATGGAAATGCTGGATTCGGGGCGATTGGAGAAATTTCCGCTTCGTCTGCTCTCATGATGGTTATCAGGGTGTTGGGGGGGGAAAAAAAGATACGCCAGAGAGCTGCCCACGCGATTTTTTCCCGACCGAACCTTTGATTGCGATTGCGGCCGCACGCGTTTTCTGAGAGGTCCAATGGCTAAATTACGATTGTTCACAGATTCGAGAAGGAGTTTGACGGAGTTCAGGACATTTTTGAGCTTCAGGTAAATATGCGCCCGGATGTATAGCTGCGGGTTCCTGGACCTCTGGGCTTACCCGCAGCCCGCAACGGGGATAATTGGAAGTCGTATGATTTGGCTGATCACCGGTGACTAGCGCAACCTCAACAACGCCTTCGCCTACGATCTCGTCCCCGCCCCCTCGGTCATTGCTGCAGCCCTTAAGGCTGCCCGACGTGTGAACGATTTTGGTACTGCTGTTCGTATTTTCGAAGGTATGCGTCCATTGAATTTCTTGATGTCGCCGAGGAGACTTCCCTTTCGTCCACCGTCCACGCTTGATGGTGTAAATCCCTATCTTGGAGCTCAAGGATACTCAGTTGACTAACGTCTCTTCGTGTAGGTATCAAGTCCAAGGTCGAGAACAAGGGTCAGTACGAGCAGTACTTAGAGGAGCTCAAGCCCCTGCGGGAAGAGCTTGGTGTGCCGCTGAAGGAGGATCTCTATCCTGAGGAGAAGTAAACGGTCTGCGCTGGGATGGAGTATCTTTCTTCTTGGGTGGGCTTGTGTACATGTTATGTAGCAGAGAGACGCTAGGAAAAGCCAGAGTAAGAGGTAGACGGAGGAGTTTGGTTGCGGCAATCTCAATCGATTGTGTTATAGCTCCGAGCGCGAGCCTCCCTTTGTTCTTCTCTCATTCTCGAATACTCACGCCGTGTGCTCACTGCTTTGACCTTGTCGACACTAGGCTTCATCGTTGGACCTGACTTCATTCATTCGGGTAACATAAGTCTGAGACATTGTTCTGTGGTATTGAATTCTGTTCCTTTGCTACCTTAAAGCGCCGTCGCACGTGGATATGACACTGGCATGCAAGATGTTTAATGTCCCAACCGCTTGCAGCGCCTTGAAAATAAATCTATGAGCAAGCTTGCTTCAGAACCAAAAATCCCCACCCCCCTCCCCCATGCCTCCCCGAACCTCCGTGTTAACGTTTTCTCCTGCTCAGTCTCTCAGGTGACCCCATCTGCCATTCCCGGGCTGTTGGCCCATAAACTGCATTCCGGTGCCGTTTCCTTCGTATCCCGGCATAGGAGCTGCTGGACTCGTTCCCCTACTAGCAGAACCAGCAAAGCGGCCTGGACGCGGACTCATGATAACAGTACGTGGACTGCGCGGGACACTAGCCTGGCGCGTCTGAGGTCGGCCGTTCTTAAGAGCTCGTAACTGTTCGAGCTCCATATCTTTCTCCTTCATTTGCATCTTGAGATTTTCAATGGTCCGCAGGTGCTCGCTGATGACATTGTCTCGCTGGATCTGCTGGATCTTTACCAGGTTCTCTGACGCCTTTTTAATAAGTTCCTGGTTCGCTTCCCGTAATTCTTTGTTCTCTGTTCCAAGGACACTAGCCTGAGAGGTCGCTTGCTGATATGCATCTCTGGCATAATTGCTATCGTTGTCCGCGTTCTTGAGTCTTCGTTCCAGAGCTTGTATCTTGCTGTTGGCCTCCTTGAGAAGCTGATCGAGTTTCTTTAAAGGGGTATCGTTAGAGCCCTCAGGCGGAGCAGTCAAGTCGACAATTCTTGCCTCTAAATCAGCTGCACGCTCCCTAGTTCTTGCAGCCTGCTGTTCGGCCGCTTCTGCAGCGGCTGCTGCAGCGACTTCAACCCTCTGCGTTTCGGCCTCAAACCTTGAACGGTCCTCCAAGGCCTGGCGGTATGATCCCGATACTTTCTCGGTGGTTCTCTCGAATTCCCTGACTTGTTTCTGAAGCCTATTAATGACACCTTCCTTGAAGTCGGCCTCGAGATTTTCGGCTGCTGATCGTCGCGTGAGTTCGGCGAACTACCAAAGGTCAGTTATCAAAGGCTCATGAAAAGGCTAGAGACATACCTGCTCCGCCAATGCCTCTAAAGTGGCCACAGAGACGCTAATCTTAGCCTTCCCACGACTGCTTGCAACTCCTACCGTAAGCAGCTGACGGACTGATTCTGGAAGTGGGGGGTCCTTGGACTCTATAGTGGTTTCAATGATAGGATGTATACGCGTCCGTTTGGCATCTTCTTCATCTCTTTCCTCGTCATCCTAGATTTTAGTTAGCGGGGCCCAATGACAAGAATAGAAATGGCTTATACGAGTTTACGCTTCAGCCCGTTTCCCTGAGCGTTAGCGTCGGAAGGCACTTGTGATCGCAATTGAGAGTGAACAAATATGTCAAGGACATCGTCGGGGACTGATCGAGGCGTCCAAGCGAACGTCTCAGAAATGCCATTCAGGTGGTCTGAAAAGATCTCTGCGACTTCATGTGGTTCGAACGCGTCGGTAGAGGGATCTTGTACTAGCTTCCTAGCCTTGACGATACCTAGGAGCAATGCATTCTTCCTCTCCAAGGGCGATAAATCACCGGGGAGGTGCAGAGCAATATGTTCGATGGAATGAGTTGTTACGAGCTGTAGCACGAGGGGTGATTTACTTCTAGTACCACTGGGTGACAATCGCTGTGCTACCGGTGAGCTGTTAAAGAGATAGTCGAATCCAACGACGATATCGTATTTGAAGGGATCGTGCTCTTCACTGGAGAGCGCCAACTTGACCCGCGCCGCAGAGTTTCGATTGTCACTATCCGATTTTCCGATACTGGTAGAGGTGCACTCCAACTCTAAGGCCTCTGCCAGGGTGAATAAAAGCCGGAGAAGTTCGGGGGTGCGAGCGATGATGAGAATTTCCGTGTCCTTTTTGATATCTTGAAGCAATTCGTACAAAAAGCTGAACTTCGGATTTGCATCACATATATACTTGGCCTGTTTCAAAGGCGGCAAATCCTCCAATTTCGAGCTGACGAAGTCTTGTGGGTAATCGCAGATGTTAAGCAGCTGTCCAAATAGTTCCTCGATGGTTTTCACCAAAGCATCACTAGGTTCCTGAAATGTTTCGCTACTGAAAAAGCGGCCGAACTCCTCTGCTTGTGGTTTATACTTGTACACGACTTCATCGTAGAAGGGGCGCCTGCTGGCCTGGAACGGCAGAGTGACGAGGTGTTCCCTGGGAGCGGTGTCTTGTTGCGTCGGTGATGAAGGCTCAGCAAACTCGTGTTCGTCTGGAATTTGGCCCATGGTAATTGATTGGCCTGAGCTGCCTCCAAACCTGGAAGATACCGCGGCATTATCAGACAATGGAAGCAAAGTATGGCTTGCTTCTGCAGCGTCCATAGTATTTGTGATTTCAGCAGGGGAAACGGTTGTCAGCGGTAGACCCGAGAGCTCAGGCATCAGCGTATTCGTAACGGACGGGCCCGAGTCGCTGAATGTCAAATCAACCATTTCCAACATCTCATCGACAGCTGACCGGCGGGGGTTGTTCATGAGGGAAGCAGGTGATATCGATTCCGGGGCAACGTATTTGCCGGTTTCTGTCACCGCGGCACTCCATGGACTGGCATGTGAAGCTGGTTCAGAACGGGCGTGCACATCTGGTGATTGCACGGTAACTTTGAGGTTGATTGCCGTATCTTCGACATTGGAATCCACTCGAGGCTCATGCTGACTTGACGATCCAAGAGGTACTACATGCCGACTTTCAGTAGCCGAATTCTCCAGATCAGGTTCAAGATGGGCATCGGGAATGCCAAACAACTTCCTCAAGTCATCCACCGCCGAGCTACGGGGATTTTCGTTGTCCATCCCAGTCTTGACCGTCCCTTGGCTTGAGGCCTTACGACGGGCTGGCGGACTTTCGTGATGCGACGAAAATTGATCTAAACTATCGTGGTACACTCCCTGAGTCGCCTGAGATAGTGGAGCGCGTTGACACGCAGAACTGGAAGCACCGCTTATAGTGTTGTGGCTACTGGCGATTGCCTCAGAATTGACTACCAAGTGATGACGGATGATCTGAGCTGCCTGCGACTCGTTCTCTTCGGGAGCCCAATCACCCTGGAAGGCGTGGCGGGTAGACTCTCGACTGTCGTGGTTTTCGTTCCACTCTTTCTGCAGAATGCCCCGATCCTCGTCGTTTTCGCCTTCTCCGGTATCCTTGTCCTGGATACAAGTGGCAGTATTTTGATCTTGAAACGATTCCGATACCCGACTTGCTGGAGAGCTCTCAGAAAGGGGTAGATCAACCGATGCCGGAGGTTGTGTCAAAAAGACTGGTTTATCTGACCTCTGTTCAAGATTAGGGGAAGAATTAAAAAGAGAGATAGGGTCGTTGACCACTTGATGATCTGAGCGTAGCTCTGACGCTGAGTTGGATAGGTCTTGATCTCCTACAGCTGGAGGCTGATAAGTGTTGACTTCGGGGGGTTGATGTGAGGGAATATCCGAGTTAGCTATGGCGGAGTCGGGTACAATATCTTCCTGCGAATGATCCGGTGTAACTTGGTTGGCCAAAGATAAGCCTTGTCCCTCCCTAACGCCGTCCTCCGAAGTCGGGCAATTGAGTGAAAGATCCTGAGAATCAGGTATCACAAGCGAGTTTTCTGCAGCCGCGATTTGACAGACGGCCTCGAGCGCTTCCGTCCCACCGACAGGCACTGAAGGGCTTCCAACCCGGGGTTGGGACCAAGGATTAAGAAAGAGAGCTTGAGAGTCTGGTATTGTACCCTGGCTTGTCTGTGAGGCGAAGGCAATCCTATTGTCCTCTTCCTCGAGTTCAGATACTAGTTGGGAGTTGCTTTGAGTGCTGCTAACACTTAGGTACTCGGAGGGGTCAATAGCCGGCTCCTTGATCTCAACGGTAAACCGTTGGCGTTCTCGAGACTGGTAATCCTGGGAATGTAAGGATATCGGGGTTTCAATCTCACTTTCAGGTGAAGCCGTCGATCTTATGGATGGAGTAGATTCTTCGGGAGGTATTGGTACGTGTGAAATCTTGACCTGCTTCGCCGGGCGCGGAGGCTGGTCTTGCTCGCTGTCTCCCTCGCTGTCTTCCTCTCCAAGTTTCTCTTTTGGTATATGAGATGCCTGATTCTCAGAGTCAACCTGTGACAAATCCGCTTTCTTCTTGGCTTCCCACTCCGCTATTTGGTCTTCTGTTATGTCTTCCTCCTATGCTTGGAGCGTTAGCTTGTATGAACTGAAGATCAACCGTCGGTGGAGGACTACACGCACCCAAGATGGCTCCCAAGGCTTCCCGTTATCCGTTCCCTCCCAATCAATTAGATATTTAGTTTTACCGTCTATGATCCTTTCGTCAAGGATCTGGCGAACGGGATACCAATCGTCAGATGGCGGAGGCGGTCGTCTGGGGCGTTGGATCATTGAACTTCGAGGTCGTTTAGCTTGTCGGGGCATTGATACGACGTTGAGATAACCCGGTATGAGAGGCAGATGCTGTAAACGGAGCGGCGTTGAATAGCTTCGCCGCCGTTGTAGCCAAAGCGAAAGCTGTAGCTCGACAGTGTCGGATGCCGAAGTACCTGGAAGGAACCCGACGCAGCGCTCAACGCTGGTGTAAGTCGGCAAGGCGACGAAGATAACAAGGCTGAGGTTCGGGTGCTCGCTGGAGTCAGGCGATCGCTGTCCCACTGTCGCACGTGATTGGACTCTGGATGGGTTGTGAGACAAGGAGCCTGGGTGGACCTGGGGTACTGTACCTCGCTGGTCGGTAGCCCGTAGTAGGCGCTGAATTCCACGAGCTGGCGAGTGCTTTACTTGGCGATGTTGCAGTTCTTTCTTTTTTCTATTTTTCCAGTCGGGATTTAAAAGCGAGAGGTGTTTTGAAAGAGCTAAGGTTTTAAAAACAATGTGTTCTAGTAAAACCTACTTGCGAAGCGATTGGGAAAGGTAGTTGCGTTTGGGCATGTTTTCTACTGCAGATTCCATGTGAGCTTGCCCTAAACTCAATGGCCGCCGTCGCATGCGCAGCGGCCTATGACGGCAAACCGAAAGGCTAAGTTGATTGCTATAACGCACACAATAGTGGTTTTTGTTTCTCTGTTTATTCTAGCTCCTTGGATATTTCGGCATTCCCACGCGGCAATTTGCGGCATCCAACCTGGAACAAAGAATAGACCCTATCGTTTAGATCCAGTAGCTGGCTTTGCCCTTGTTATGGTTGGAACAAAGGAACGAAGTTGTTTCGTGGGTTTGGATGCTTGCAACCAATAGTAAGCTTCGTGAAATCAATTGCATACAGTCGGAGAAGTCGCCATAGAGGGATTGAACAAAGACTGTAGCTTGATGTTTACGGGCTTATCATAGAATGACTGAGAGAAGCGCTATCTCGGATATAAGCGCAATCTCTGAGATAATCCATTATAAATTCCTATGCTGTAATACATATATATACACACACGTGCCTAAAATTTGTCGACTCGTCTAACTCCTGATCCATTTACGAACGCAGATATCCGTGATTCAAAATCCGGATGTTGTTGATTGCTATCCTCTACGGCTAGCTGAGGTGGAATCGCAACCACAGGCTCTAGCGCCCCCCAGTTCTAGGTGTCCCCTGTTCTGGTTCAGCAGTGGAACCATCTAGCCTAAACCTACCATCTTCAATGAACCTCGTCCAAACACTTGTACTTGTGCCATCGTCGCCTCTGCGTTCGGCCGCGAAGCCTTCGTTCCTGATTACCCATATTTACTGAAATCTACGCATATTCATCTACTCTATCTGCCGAGCGCGAATCGCCTCAAGACCCTTTCCACATGGCAAATTTCTCCATCCAACCAATTGGTCGGTTTGCGGGCGCTAGTGCTCCAGTAAAACGACCCAAAGTGAGTTACACGTAGACATCCTGTGCTATCGTGAGTGCATTTGAACCAAGATTGCTCATCAGTCCTAGGAATTTGCGTGCTTTTCGTATGATGAAACACATGGCTTCCGCCTTGATGATTCCTCTTTGAAATACTACTATACTCCACGACTGGGAGCAGACCTCTCTAAGGGTTTTGAGACATTCCAAAAGCAGGATGACACGGGAAATGACCATCTTGACAGTCTCCTCAAAACCATTATAGCACACGAACAGGAGACAGGGAAAAAAATCGACGCCAGTCTTGTGACATGGAGAGGCATGATGACGAAGGTGAGTCTCCGAAGCGGAGCTTTGTTCCAGGACTCACGAGTATGTAGATCATGGCCACTCCCTTTGAGCAAATGGACGGGTGAGTCCAAGCTGCCAAACGTGTATTCGCTTACCAGTTCTGACTTTTTTCCAGCTTTGAGATGAATGCCACACTATATCAAGTATGTTAACCAGCTCCCTTATTTCCGTCCTCTGCTGACATCGTCGACCCATAAGGACTGTCTGTGAGCAGCCCCTAGGTCATGTTGGCCCGCAACATTTAACATCAGGCAGTTTTGTAGAAGAAAATCACGAGTACAAGATGGCTTCGAGGGCCAACGAGGGTCAGGGAAAGCCTAGGAGGGGTCCTCCTTTAGAAGTGATGCAATTCTGGGGTAAGGATGAGGTATCTGACCCTTAGATGCTAAAGTGGCTCCTGATAATTGTTAGGGTACAAATTCGAGACCCTGTCGACCCTGCCCAAAACGTGGGCCGAGACGTCAAGAGAGTATATCGAGAACCGCGAAAACGAGGTCGTCAACAACAAAGCCCAATACTGCTCTATTGTCCGCACAGGAATCGGCAAAGCTATCCTCTGTCTGGGCGGTGAGGTTGACGCTAGTAAGTCTTTACTGTGTCCGAGCCCGCTTCCCGAGCTAACAAGGCCAGTCTGGGACTCAAAACCTCTCGAAAAAGGGAGTCCGATCAACTGGGTAGAGCTTAAAACCTCGGCCGAGATCCGCCATGGCGGCGACATGGAAGGCTTTCATCGCAAGCTTATGAAATACTGGATCCAGTCCTTCCTTCTCGGTGTACCCAAGATTATCGTGGGCTTCCGTACTCGGGATGGCATCTTGGTTGATATTCAGGAGATTGAGACTCATAAAATCCCTGAGACGGTGAATAGTCAACGCAACCCGAAGTGGAACGCCGATATGTGCGTAAATTTTGCGGGAGCTTTTCTGGATTGTGAGTCTCCTTGCATTATTCCCAATTACTATCCTTTGAGGCTACACTATGCTGCCTGGTTAAGTGCGTGGCTGAGGTTAGTTGCTAACGTTCACTAGGGCTCATGAGTACAATTAACGATGAGGGCGTGTGGAGGATACGGCGGAGGCAAAATTCTCCTACGATTGAGGTTTTCAAGATCGAGGAAACAGGTCATGGAGATATCCTGTCCGACGAGTTCAAGAACTGGAGAATTAAGTTATCTCTGGGACCAAACAACGCAGGCTAATGCTGGACGCCGCTTTGAATGCTTGGATCTCGCAGTTGCTGGCTGCTGGCTATCTAGCCGAGTCAGAGAGGCGAGAGAAAAGGTATTGCATGCAGTGTAATTCTTGAATCTATGTACTAAACTAGCAGTCTGTCTATCTATAAGACTGTATTTCTCGAATCCTCAAAACCCAAACGGCCTAGGGGAAAGCACCTGGCCCTATCGGAATCAAAATCAAATAACCATCCTGAACCATGGCTCCTAACGCCGTCTTCTGACAAAACATACAACAACAGGGCTGCAGGGGTTGTCAAGACATCATCCAGTCATGAATACCTCGCTCTAGGACCACCAGACGCGCGCGCTTTCGAGGCTTCTGCACCGCTGGCGACGTGTCCAGGTCCTCGTCAATTCTTTCCAAGGCGGTATGCAAAGCAAAGTACATTGGTTGCTTACAAAATCGTACAACAAGTTTGGGTATTAGACATATTGCGGATCCTTAGTGGCCGCTGGCATGTTTCCAGCGAGATCGCTTCCCAGGTTTGCTGGGGCTCAGTGGATCAGCTCATACAGCTGGCCAACGAATCCGGAGACCATCAACCCAGCGGGAGTAAAGCACATCAGACAACTGCTTGCAGTGCTCCATGCCTGAACGGGCCTCTCGGCCTGGGTATTTGGCTTCGAGAGCAGCCTTCTCCCTCTCTTTCTCGATATCCTTTTCGGTGAAGTTTGGCATTGCCGAATGTCGACGTCGATGGCTTTTGAGATGTGGGTTGTTGGGGGCGAGCACCAGCTTGGTTGGACTTCCCGCGGATGGTGTTGAGCTCTTGACAATCACGGTTCCTTGGGGAGTTCCGTCATCTGGAATCTTCTGTAGAGGCTGCCTTAGGAAGGAATTGTTGAGCTTGTTGTCCTGAGCCATGGCCGAGACCATATTGCTCATGAGATGGTAGGCGCCCTCTGGGTCGACCGAGTCCAAGGCCGCGAAGGCATCGGACAGCCTCGCCAGCGCTTCTCGCTTCTGATTTCCGGAAGTCTGAGCATGCAGCTCGGCAAGGGTTGGTTCTACGGCCTTATTGTAGAGTCGGCGCCCAAGCACAGCCTCCTTTCCATAGGGCTCCACAGGTGTTGCAATCGCTGGTGGTAGATTTTCATCACAGAAAACGTCATCCGGCGAGGTCGGTCGTCCGGACTGCCCTTGGGTTGAGCCGTCCGATGGCACTCTCCTGAAAAGACGCATAGTCGATCCAGAATTTCCAAAAGACATATCGGGCTGAAGTGGCTTCTTAGGGAGGACTGAAGCTCGAGGTGATCCAGTGGAGCGGATCGAGGAACTCTGGGCCAGAGATGGTGTTCGACGCACAGTTGACCTTCTGATGGTGCCTGGGGCCGGTGACATAGCTGCTCCTAGCGGGCCGTCCTTGACATCGAGCTTCCGCATGGCTTCGTCTGCGGCGAAGATAGATGAGGGCTTGCGATGCTTGACTGTAGGCCTCTTAAGCGGCGCAATCGACTTGACCGTGTCAAATACCCATTCTTGTTGCTCATCCCTGGGAGTCATGGTCTGAAGAGTTTCCTGATAGTAGATCGGGTGCCTCTGTCGATTCTGGTTGGCATCCCACATTTGCCTCCTAGCAACCAGCTCTTGGAGTGCCTCGACCTTCCCTGCGGAGCCAATGAACCGATGTCGCAGGAGGTCTTTTGCTGTTGGTCGTCGATCGTAGTCCTTTGTAAGACACTGAGCAATGAAATCCTTGAAATCTCTGCTGAAATTACCCTCCAACTTGGGTGCAGGATTCTTGGGAATATGAAAGAGGACTTTCATCGGGTGAATATGGGCTAGGGGTGGTTCTCCGTTCGCCAACTCCATGGCCGTAATGCCCAAGGACCATATGTCGGCCTTGAAGCTATATCCGTCCTGTTGGATAACCTCGGGCGCCATCCAAAAGGGGGTTCCGACAAAGGTGTTTCGTTGCGATTTGATGTTGGTGAGCTGGGCGGCAACACCGAAATCGGCCAGTTTGACCTTGCCGGTTTCGGATAGGAGGACATTGGCGGCCTTGATATCTCGATGGATCTTGCCCTCATTGTGCAGGTACTGGATGCCAAGGAGAAGCTCGCGACAGACGATAGCAATGTGAGTCTCACTGAAGTTGGCCGGTTTAAGCTGGCATCGATTTAGTTAGCTTCATGCCCCAGGTCATATAGCGAAGAGGAGAATGATAACACACCAGGTCTAAGCACGATCCGCCACCGAGATACTCCATGACGATCCATAACTTCGTCCCACGGAGAAAAGAGCCTTTGTACTGGGTAACGTAGGAGCTGGCGCAGGTGCTCAACACGGCGATCTCGGCTTGAATGTCCTGGATATCATCGTCGTTGGATTCGAGATCGATCTGGGGTTGCAACGGTCAGTTTGCGCCGGTAGGCCGGGAATTGGAGGACTTGCATGTTTGATCGCAACAGTTTCACCGGTGGCCTTCTCGATGCCCTTGTAAACGACGCCGAAACTCCCTCCTATAGCCAAATTAGACACAGCAAGTGAGGTCGAGTCGGAGAAACTCACGACCCAACTCCTCGAGAACTTGATAGTGCTCAGCAACGCCCTCGTCAGCCATGATGCCTTGACGTCATGCAATGCCTGCGTTTCTCTATGCGCCGCCGCCAGCACAGGTCAATACAGACACTAAAGACTTCGAAGAATAAGCAGGCGAGGGAGCACGGGGCCAGAGAAGGCCGGAAGGTTGTACGATGGCGACGGAGGATTAAATCTTTCGAAGAAACAATGTAGGGTGAACTGGAAAGGATAAAGTTACCAGAACGGTAGTTGTTATGTAGGTGCGGCAAGCACTTGATGACGGTTGTCTGGGACAGCGGCGATGGTGCGAGCTAGGACCTTTTGTTTACAATTAGCCCCTTTGGGATATTAGCTGTGCGAACTCGATGAGCGGGGCCACGGATAGGCGACGACGATCAAACGCTGGACGTTGGAGAGAACTCACGTTGAATTTCTGAAAGGTGGTCAATTGCATCGTGAGACGTCGTCGTGTGGAGTTTAAGCAAAAGCAAAGGGTGCAGTGCCATGGAGTTTATGAATGGGACGCATGCCCGTCTCGACAGACGGTGAAAGGCCATCCGATGCGGTCAGTGGATGGGTGCCTTAGAGGGTCACCCTGACGGCCCGCCTCGCAGCAGCGTCCTCAGGGAAGCGACCCAGAGCCTCGCTAGCACTCCGCGAGACCCCTGCTTCGAAATTCAGGTACCTGAAGGCACGATTAAAGGTGTGATTGAGGCTAGGATAGGAGGCCCTTGGCAGCTGGGACACTCCACCGCCCACTGAACAGGGAAAACCACTTCCAGGTATATACCCCTGCGTCCCTCTGCCGTCGCGCAGAACACTACCTCCACTTAGAGCTGAAGCGCGGCTGTGGGCGGGACGACGGCTAGTAATTGCACGCCCCTCGCCTCTAGCGCCATTGGCGTTCAGCCAGCCCCATGTTGCCTTAGCAACCATGCCCCTCTTGTTGTCGCTAGCCGAAAAGTCATGGAAATTCCCTAGGCCGAGAGCGCCAGCTGCTCGCCAGGCCACACCGAAAAGCCCGTGGGCCACACTCCTTCTTCTAACAAGGCTATTGTGCTTCCTCATTCCTGCAGCGGTACCAACTCATCTCATCATCTTAGGTCTAAGTCGGAAAGCGATTGATCTCGCTCGCTCTCGTTTTGGTTTCCAAGATCCCTTCCCTTATCTTTGTGTATTTTCAACAGCGGTGTATCCTACTGTGTATGATAGTCTTGTTAACACCGACCTGTTGGAGCTCACGCCAACCGCACCTTTGTCGCCTCCACAACACGATACTGAGATACTCACCTTCGCTCTCAGTCTTGCTTCCGGGCCGTGATTCAACACGACCGCTCGCTGCACAATGGTCCCAGCGCCTCCGCCACTACCGACGCGGTTTCCATGTTGGTGTCGGGCAGTTTATTCTTGGGGGGGAGAGGTTTGTTCCGTTCATAGATGTCACCGTCTGAGAATCTAGAAGCTGACAAGTTTCTACAGTCCAAGCGAGATTTAGGATTCATAGAAGGCGACCTGATCGAATGTCTGAACGCGGGTGATGGTTCGTGGTGGGTTGGCAGGCTATACCGAGATCGAAGGACAGTTGGCTCTTTTCCATCCAACTTTGTCGAAGTGCTACCATCTGAATTTCGACCAACGACGAAGACCGTTCCATCGAACAACACTCCACCTCAGAATGCTGCCCAGAAGTCCAGGTCATTCAGGAAACCATTCGAGGCATATGCCAAGGCTCCACACTATACAAGTGCAAAACAACCAGAAACCTTTCGAGAAACTCCGGCGGCTCGAGAAACCCCAGCGAAGTCGAAACCACGCCAGCGAGAAAACTCTGGTGCTTCATTCGCCCCAAGCGTTCGTGAGAGCATCGAGCGAGGTCCATCACCCGCTCCGCCCCGTGGCTACGATCCCAGAGCACCATCGCCTGTCCCCAGTCACGGCTATGGCTCCAGAGCCCCATCACCAGCCCCAAGCCATGGATATGCATCACGAGGTCCTTCGCCTGCACCCTCATTCAACCGCGCGTCCTACCGAGGAAGTCAACTGAGAAATGGCTCACCGCCTCCTCCACCACCGCCTCCTCACCGGCATGTCAATCGCACTGGAACAAATGACATGCACAGAGGCTCTTTTGACATCTCGCGTCACAATTCTAATGCTTCGTACAACCATTATCCTGTGTCGCCCATTTCAAGACAAAATTCGAATAATTCCTACCGCAACATCCCAGTACGGCGCGATTCTCGAGCCTCGTTTGATGACAGACGATATATTCCCTACACTCCTGAACCTGGAAATTCACCTTCTCGGGCACCGTCGCCATGTCCACCTTCTCCTGCCATGGGAATGACACCTTCACCGCTCAGGGAGGCCATGGATGGTGTCATGGAACAATTGGGCCAGTTAGAAGGCCTCGGTTACTCGCGGGAGGCAGAGTCTCCGGAGCCTCCACTTGACCCTTGGTCGCCCGAGTGCTTTGATATGGTATCGCATAAGTCAAAAAGGAAGACTCAAGAGCCGATGAGGCCAACGACGTCGATAGGTATCGCGCCCCCTGATGAGGGTTACGAAACCTGGAGTGGAGAGTCTTCTCAAGAAGTATCCTACCAGAGTGGTTCGCGGGGTAAGGAACTCAATAGCTATGTCGAACGGATGGAAAATCAGTTCCGTCAAATGCACCAGCAAAACTCCAGATCTAGCCTTGAAGATGATAAGCCACCACCGCCTCCACCGAAGGGTCAACAATTCCAACGACCAAAATCATCCCTGGAAGAGGTTCCCCCCTCGGAACGAAAACTACGATCTCGCAAGTCAGCTTACGACATTCGCCCTGGAATCGCGCGAACCCTAACGAGCAAAACCACTTCGACCAACGCCTCTTCCGGTAACCAGAGCAATACCAGCTCTTCAACGCAGAGTAGCTCAAGAACGTTATGGAGCGGGGCGTCTGCTGGTGGCTTCAGCTCAACGAGCGCAGGAAGCCTAGCTAGAATCGGCCAGCGCGCTCAAAGTGCACTTGGTTTGCGAGATCCAGATATTGATAGACCCGAGTCACCTTTCACTGGTGTGACATATCACAGTAGCCACGCCAGTAACGTCAGCCCCAGTCGGCCTCAGACTCAAGCTGGGTTCAATGATGATGATGATGATGAAGCAGCTGGATTGGGAGGGCTTGTACAGCCCAAGGCTCCAAAGAGAAACATATTCCGTAAGATCTTGGACTCCGCCAAGACGGGTGTTGCCAGCAGCCGAGGCGGCCTGGTGGCTGGGGGTACTGATAGTTCTAGTCCCACAAGGTCATCGCCTTTTAATCGATCAGTTCCGACAGGATCCTCCCCCATAAAGACGGCATTTGGTAACAAAGCTCTTGGGCGGGGAGCGGCGACTGATATGGGCTTGGGTGGCGGTGTAGACTGGGTTCAAGTTCGTCGAGACGTTAACCGTTCAAACACCTTGAGCAAAATTGAGCGGACGGAGCGCCTGGAGCGCTGCCAGATGATGGATCATCCTACACTGAATCCTGTTGATGAGCTGTACGAAGACGTTGAGGGGGACGAGGGTGCAGATGGCGAAGCCGTTGCCGAGTCGACCAACTACCAGGCCATCAACTTAAGCCAGGTTGACAAAAACTCCCGATTCATCAGTGGTCTTCCATCCATGGTTACGGCAATCACACTCGCAACGACGTATGTCTGTCGTCCATACAGGAGCGAGGTGCAAAGGCTGCGGGCCATTTTTACTTGGGTCTCGGAAAAGATCTGTTGGGAAGAGGACTTTGAGGGCGAAATCAACACCAGGAGAGTCATTCAATCCAAGCGTGGTTGCGCCGAAGAATATGCCGTTTTGGTAATGGAGATGTGTGCTGCGGTAGGAATTCATTGCGAAATTGTGCGAGGCTACCTCAAAACTCCAGGCGAGGTGCCTGAGCTCAACATCATGCCTCGGTCAAACCACTGGTGGAATGCTGTCCTTATCGACAATGAATGGCGCATGATGGACTGCTGTCTCGCGAGTCCATCGAATCCTCGGCGCGGTTTGTACTCGAACGCCAGCGCCACCTCAGCAGACTTTTGGTGGTTCCTCGCTCGGCCGCTCGAAATTTGCTGGACGCATATTCCAGAACATCACAGCCAACAGCATGTTGTCCCTCCAGTCGCCCACGAGACACTACTCAACTTGCCCTGCGCTGCGGCTCCCTTCTTCCGAAATGGGTTCGAGATGGTCGACTATAACACGTCGTCAACTCGCATTGAAGACTTGGAAATGGTTCACATCAAGTTCAATGTACCGGCAGATGTCGAAATAGCCGCCGAGGTTGAGGTTCGAGGATATTCACGGGACTCCGATGGAGACTTGTTCGAAAGCGGAGACGTAGTCAAGAAGAGAGCCCTAGCCCAGGCCGAATGGTTCAATGGAATCAAGAGGTATACAGTCAAGGCCCTGCTGCCTGGAGACGAGGGCCAAGGCACCCTCAAAATCTATGCAGGTAAGCGTGGACTGATGCACAGTATCAAGGACATCCCTCATCCGCTTGCCTTCGCTCTTCCGATTGTCCACACAGGCGAAAACCCGCCCTATGATTTTGTCACCAGGCACCCTACTCCCCATGCCCAGCGACATGATATTTACGTCGTTCAGCCCCAATGTCAACGACTGGCTCTGAACAACACGTTTGTTTTCGCGATCCGACAACACCCAAGCTCTCTCGTGACTGGACCTCAGTCGGCTCTCACACCATCTTCAAATCCAGGGGGCACAAGTCCCATCCCCTTTGCTCGACCTGGATCTGCACTGAGCATCAACGCTTCTAGTGTGAGCGGCTCCAACCCTAGCTCAGCAAGCGGAACTGTTGCAGGCAAGAAACCGGCGAAATTAGCTATCCAAACACCTGGAGGGAAAATTCTCCGACTTATGAGGAAGGAGGACCGCAAGGGCATCAGCGTGGGTGGACGAGGGATATCAGGCAACGAAGACGTCAGTGATGGGGGCACTTGGGAAACCATCATAAAGTGTTCGGAGAAAGGTGTTTGGAGAGGACTGGTGTTGGCTGACCGTACGGCGCGTTGGTGTGTGTTTGCGGAATGGGTCTGTATGGGTTGAGTATACCTGGGACAAGTGGAAGGCTACTGGACGTAGTGTTCTTCTATATGTACTTTTGTTTAATACTTGGAAAGAGGGTAGCGTTGCATATTCTGGCGCCGGAGTTTCGAATTTCCTCGGATCTATTCAGGAGAGTGAGGAGACGTTGATCATATTGAGCTTGGCTAGCGCATGTAGAGAAAAGTGGTGTTGTTATTCAATCCAGGAGGTGTCAGATAGATACATCAAATACGGAGACACTTATTATACAACGCAATGTCTTGTAATCCACGAGTTCGATCTCGTTTAAGTTTTCGTGAGGCCCGCCATCATTCAATACTATCAATCCGTGAATGAAGTTAATACCATATGTACGGTCGGGGTGTCTGTAGATTTTGGGAAATCCGGATAATAGCGCGGCAAGGGAACCAATCATATCCCCCGGGATCCGCGTCACGACACCCGGTCCATCGCATCGCGACAACATCGCAAAACGACCAACCATAGCCAACAATCCATAATCCCCCAGATTAATCGACTGCGCAGACGATGAAGCGGCACCGCGACTCCGCGACAGTTATATTCTGATGTTGACGCTCCCGGTGTGATGACTTACCGGGGTCCGGGGCAGGCCTTCCCCGGCCAAGGCAACGCTCAGCAGCAGCAGCAGCAGCAGCCGCAGCAGCCGCAGCAATACATGCCCACCGCGACGAATGAATTCCAACCGTATGCGTCGAATCCACCGCAGGAGTATTACCAAGCTGGACATCAGGCGTATCTTGCGCCGCAGCAGCTGCAACAATATGCGGGGGTTGGCGTATACCAGGCCTTTGAAGACGGGTCGGGTCAGGGATATGTTGGGAGTGTTGAGAACGTTGGCAGCGGGCATCAGATATCGGGACAGCAGCAGTACTCCGCACCTACGGGTGTCTGGCTAGGAACTGCGCAGCAGCAGCAGCAATTAAGGCAACAGCCGGTACAGACATATCAGCGGTACGCGGGTACGCCGACTCAGATGCAGCAACATGGTCAACAAAGGCAACAGCAACAGATTCATGTGTCTCTACCGCAATCGCAAAACTATCACCCGCCACAGCCGCAGCAGCAGCCTCAGATGCAAACTCAATATCAACAGCAGCAACCGCAAATGCAAACTCAATACCAGCCACCGCCACATCAGTTCCAACATCACGGGCCGCATGTTCAGCATCAGCAGAATCGATATTCTCAGGCTCAAACGCATATGTCACAGCTCGTTCAGCAACAGCCGGCTCAGCAACAGCAGCCTGTGAGACGGAAGTCGGTACAGCAACAGCCTGTTGCGCAGTCCCCCATGCATCAATCGCCTATTCCAACCCCGAGTCAAAAACCACCTCAACTAATACAACCAGTAAAGTCTCAGCAGCCTCATCAACAAACTTTCGTAAGCCTACAAGATTTACAGCAATCTCCCCAGCCTCGACCACAGCCTACAAGTCAAGTCCAAACTTCACCAGATACCATTTATGTCCGCCCGATCAAGCACGAAGCGATGACGGTGAACCCAGCAGATATGATGGTCAATAGGCCTCCACCTCCACCCCAAAAGATCGGAACCCCTCGAGTCAAACCCAGCCCTCACTCATCCGTCACCAACTCCCCTGCCCTCAGCGCGCGGTCACCAAGCATAGCCAAAAAGTCACCTGCTGTCTCCACGAAATCTCGACCTGTAGATACTGTTTCCATTATGGTCGCTGTCGCCGAAGAATGTTTTGATAAAGCGAGTGCTTCTGTACACGACGTGGCCATGTCGTCGGACGCAGCCCGAATAGACGAATACCAAAGGATGATATCGACAGGCCTAGCGTGTCTTGAGGCGGCTATCAACAGCGACAGGCTTGCTCCGCGACAGGAGGTGAGGATGCGGTTGCGATATGCTGCGGTCTTGCATGAGGAGACCGAAAATCTGATGGAAGCTGAGACAGCCCTAACGAAGGGCATTACCCTTTGTGATAAGGTAAGCCCATCGTCCCTTTCTCGCTCGGTTCATGCTAACGATGGCAGCATCGCATGTTTGACCTGAAATACTGTATGCAATATACTATTTTGAAGACGTTGTTCCGAAGAAACCACAAGGCTGCGCTCAATGCTGTCGATCGTCACATTTCCAATTGTGAAGCGTAAGCCTACACCAGTCAATGAACCTATCACAAGCTGATTGCCTCCCTAGCTTCAAGCATATACATTGGCTGTATGCCTTCAGGTTATTGAAGGCCTCGTTCTACATGGAAGGCGGGCAAACCGCCGACGCCAGCTGCTTGGAAAACATACGCTCTATCCAAACCATTGCAAACTCAAGAGGTGACAATGCTCTCAGCGCCTTCGCCTCCATGCTTGAAGGCCTCACCCTCCTAAAAACCTCCAAAGATGGTAACATCGAGCGTGTACAAACATGTATCGCCCAAGCTGCCAAATTCCAATTTGATCCGTCTGTCCACATTCTACAGCTGGATATGCTTGCTTTCCTCCTCGATCTGGCGTCCAGTATAAACTACCAAAGCCCTGAAGTCACGGGCCAAAAGTTAAGGCTTCTTCAAAAGAAGTTGGATGAGTGCGGCGATTGGCATAACGTTAAAGCCGATTTCCTCGTACCGATAAAGAAGCAGCCTTCGACATCACAAACCATTAGTGAGGATACCGCTGCCATCATTCGAGCTGGGGAGAGCAATGGATCTTCTGATTTCTTAGTCTTGTCCTTCATGACGAAGATGGAACTCGTATCTCTTGTGTAAGTTCAATCACAAAGGGTTGACACTGGCCTCTTTTCTAACTTGGGTATAGCTTCACCCTGAGTGGTTTAGCCCATATGCACAAATCATCGTCCAACGGCCGCAGAACCGCTGATTTTTGGCGCGAAGGGCTCAAGATCCTCGAAGCTTGTGAGTCTCCTCGAATCCTCTCCACATCGACACCTACTCACACCAATTAGGGGATAAAACCACGACCGGAATTCCCTATGGCCCTTCCATATCGTTGAGCGAAGCACTCAGGCAACGCGAGTGGCGCGTAGAAGCACAATCCTACTTGAACATTCTGCTCGGTTTACTCGCCGCAAGCCGCTGTCAATGGGACACCGTCAAGCAATTCGTGGTAAAGCTTGAAGATCTTATTAAACAGTCGACGCAGAGCATTCTGAGATTACTCGCATTCTATCTATCCGGTGTTTACCACCAAGGCATAGGAAACCTTCCAACAGCCCTCTCCATCTTCCAGAACCCCTACTTCGATCTTGCACAAAGCGGCGGGGATATCAAAGCCGCCCACCGAGAGATGGCCTTGCTTGCTGGATTGAACCGATTGTGGATCATGCAACATCCGGCACACCGGGATGATCGAGAAACAATAGATCTCATAGAACAACTACAACACCTGTGCATCAATCATCCCAACATCGATCTACGAACTGCGTGGCACAATGTCATCGCCGCCATGGACACAGATCCTCCTCAACAACTCAACCAACGAAAACAGCACATCCAAGCTGCAATGACTGGGTCCAAATCAACGAGTAATGTCCTGGGCACGACTGTGACGCTTGCAATTATGCGCAGCCGACTTTTTGAGAACATCATTGGTGAACAGGCCCTCAAGAGCGCACTGGCGGCATCCAGACAAGCCCAGCGCAGCGGTAATGTCCTCTGGCAGAGCGTCGCAGACGGCATGCTGGCACAGTCGTACGATGTGCAAGGTCAGCGAGAGGAGGCCGCACAGGAATGGGAGAAGGCAACGAGAGAAGCTAATGAGGCATTTGCAGGGAGTTCGTGAGGAGAGCCAGTGCTCCTTCAGATGTGCAGGCGTTCGGGACTGGGTTAAGCCTACTAAAAGACGATTTGAGCGTGTGTATATATCAGAGGTTAAGCACATTTGCACATGCTGTATCTGCGCTACCTTGTCAGGTTGTGGCTCGCCACATCTGTCGAGTATGCGGTCGCAATTAGAAATGCATCAATAGACGACGTTATCGATTCACCTTAAAGAGCCAGGCTGTTTCGTCAAGGGCAATTCAACCGTATGACCTTTAAGTTCTCTGCCAGAAACCAGTTCTATTTTCATCCATTTGGTAATCATGGTTCGCTTGTTCACCGCCGAGGGAATCCAGGGGGTGGTTGAAATCCAGGGGGCATGAATCCAGGAGGTGCAGGAGGCGTGCCTAAAGCTCCAGGAGGGGCAGGAAATCCTGGTGGAGGGGCGGCTGCAAAGCCCTGGGCCGCAGGAGAACCCGTAGGGGGCCTGAAGCTGCCGGGATGGAAATCTGCCGGATTCGTGTATCCGCCCTGACCTTGGGGCGGTCGCGCTGGCAGACCAGAGGGCGCGGGAGGAAGAGGTACCGGCATACGACCGCCGCCAGGTGGTGGGACTCCGACACCATACGGCGATGGGCCTCGCGGAGGAGGTGCGAAAGTGCCGGGAATGCCTTGGGGCGGCATACCCATGGGTGGCATACCTCCCATTGCAGACGGATCGAACCCAGCCGGTGCAGGAGGGGCGACGGGTGGCGGTTGGTTGCTCATTAAGAAGGCTTGAGGAACAGGTTGTGCTTCGGGGACGATGTTTCGCTTCTTAGCCTGCGCAGCAAGTTCTCGTTCCGCCTTGTCGCCGTGCCTCTCGCCTTTGCCATCCTTTTTGAATGCATACTGCACCGAAACCTCCTTGCTAAGGATATATTGCCCATGCAAATTGGATACAGCTGCATCACTGCTCTCAAAGTCGGCGTAACTGACAAACCCAAAACCCTTGCTGGCCCCGGCCTCCTCCCGCGCAACCTTGGGCAAGCTGAGCAGCGGACCGAACCTGCTGAAGGTATCGTAGAGAATCTTCTCGTCGACCATGGAATCCAAGTTTCCAATGAAGAGCTCGGCGCCCACCTCAGCTGTCTTCTGCTTGTCTGCGCTGGCCTTGTTGACGCGCAGGGATTTGCCATAGAGTTTGACACCGTTCATGACGTTAGCTGCGTATTCGGCATCGGTGGGCGTGCGGAACTCGACGAAGCCGAAGCCTTGGTGTGTTTGAGTGACGCGGTCGCGGGGCATGTGGATGTTGTGGATGGGGCCCATCTGGAGCATGATTTCGTAAACCATGGTGGATGTCGCGCGCTCGTCAATGTTGCCGATGTAGACAGTCGCGTCTTTGTCTTGCTCCCTGAAGGTACGGGTTAGCACCTTCATCGACTCGTAGGTAGGTTGAGGGGAGAGAGCGCAAACTCACCAATGCCTGTTTTGCGCCATTGTGACGATATATAGAGAGATCCCTCACCAAAGCTGACGGTTGTTTGTTTTGTTTTGTTTTGTTTGGCTTTGCGTTTCCCCTCAATCCAATTATGAAAGCTAAATCTATACCGAGTTGATCACGTCGCAAGTAGTGGATGGATACCCTAGCTTCGATAGCTTCTAGAAATTTTAGTTCATGGTTGGACGCCGCGACAGCTTCCGCCGAAGTTCTTCCGTGCCGATCGGAGGGAATCTTTTCCATTGCCCGATACTCGAAATTTCTGGAAGAAGCATCAGCAACCCAGTCGCAAGCAACAGATTTGCAAAGACGATCACATTCCCAATCGCACCAAGTCCATTCTCGAGCTCTTTAGCCTTCCGGCTTCAGTTACCAAGATGTTCGCCCTTTCCGAGGAGTCCAAGGTACGCGAGCCCCGATGGAGGGCATGGTGGGAGAATGGAACGCTAATGATGGATCTTGAATTAGGAGCGCATTGCCAAGCTTATCGACGTTTCCCGTGTCGCCATTCACTAGTAGGTTTATTCCCACTCGCCTAGACGATTGAAAAACACGACTGACATCTTACAGTGGCTATCTTCCCCTGATCCTTTACCTGGGTACGACGCAATTGGCAGACGATTAAGCATGGCGACTGATCGACTAACTCACCGCCAGGCTACACCCGCAGCGACCCAAGGCCATCGGTCATCCGGTTTGTCTCCCCACACACGCCTAGATTGCTGTATGAACTCTACTGACGAGGCTCGTCCAGACTTCTCTCCCCCCTCTCATAGGCAAAACGACCGTGCCTACCTAATCAAACAACCACATGTACATTATTCCTAGGGGACCTAAGCATAGAATCAAGCATCACGGGCATTCATCACGCTGGGACATTGTACGGTAATGAACGGATGCAAATTTTCGCTTGAGACAGATGGGCTGTACTGGATGAACTTGTATCAACAATGATAAGATAATATGTCCGAATGAACACGAGCCGCTCGAGTGCCAGTACCTTACTTGAATTGAACCGTGAGAGCTTTGTCCAGTCTAGAAAGCCGAACGGTCATGGCCTCAGCATAGACCGTTGGACCAAAGTAATCCGGCAATGAATATGGACAACGAACATAGTAATGAACACGGCGATGGAGTAGGAGGTGGTAGATGAGGGCTTATCGCCACGTTCAGTTCCGTCCCCCGACTTTTCAATGTGTGACGTCGAGCGGGAAGGTAGGTGCTAGCTCAGATGGAAATTATCGGTCAAGCTCCCAAAATCTAATAGGGTCGGCGGGGGGGAGAAAAATTACTAAACTGCCCGTCAGTAACCACTACCGATCAACCTAACAAGCGTCCTTGGCCATGATTTTATAGTCCCGTCACTCACGATATGTGACAACCTCGAGGAGACCTTCTATAGATGCTCTCTATAGACAATACTCGACTATACTTTATGCCCAATCTCGACCATGCGGGTCTCTCCCCCGCCGTCACCGAGTCCATTGCCGGCCTCAGCGCCGGCACCATCGCGACTTTAGTTGTCCATCCTCTCGACATCGTCAAGACTCGCATGCAAATCTACCGCAGTTCAGCGCCATCTTTCGTCCGTCCGACAACCGTCTCCCTCCTCCGGACCTTGACGTCCACGCCTCATCCCGTTGCCTCACTCTACCGCGGCCTGACCCCGAACCTCGTCGGCAACGCCTCCAGCTGGGCTTTCTTCTTTTTCTTCAAATCGCGGTTCGAGCGCATGCTGGCGCAGTGGCAGGGTCATGCACGCCCGAGCGCGGGCGATTACTTTGTGGGCAGTGCGCTGGCGGGTGCGTCGACGACGGCCCTGACGAATCCGATATGGGTGCTCAAGACGAGGATGGTGTCGTCGGATCGCGGCGCAAAGGGCGCGTATCCGAGCATGCTGGTGGGCGCGAGGACAATTCTACAGTCTGAAGGAGTCAAGGGTTTCTATCGTGGGCTGGGCGTTTCGCTATTGGGCGTTTCGCACGGTGCGGTTCAGTTCGCCGTTTACGAGCCCGCAAAGCGTTTGTATTTCTCCCGACGCGAGGCGAAGCATGGCATCTCATCCGCAAACGCGCCCATGTCGCCCGAGGCAACCGTCGTGATCTCCAGCGGCGCAAAGCTTGTCGCCGGGGCGGTCACGTACCCATATCAAGTGCTCCGCAGTCGGCTTCAGAACTACGAAGCAGACGAGCGTTTCGGGAGAGGATTCCGCGGGGTGGTGAGAAGAGTTTGGGCTGAGGAGGGCTTGAGGGGCTTCTACAGAGGTTTGGTTCCTGGTGTCGTGAGGGTTATGCCGGCGACCTGGGTGACGTTTCTGGTATACGAGAATGTAAAGTATTACCTGCCGAGGTGGCTCGAGTAATGAAGCGGCTTATGAAGTCAAGTGTTGTACGATATATATGGTGGCACTTTAGATTATGGTACTGGCGGTTTCTTCGCTGCGTGTTTACTGAGCAGCACTTAAACATACAACTCGAAGCAGGACGATTTTGAATCCAATTCATGTGTCTTCGGAGTATTCGCTCGTTCTCCCTAGCACTTGCGATGATGGTCTCTCGACTTGATATTTCGAGATCCTAAACGAGGTTCCTTTCATATACATCGTCAAAACCCTTGACTTCCACGTAGTCTGTTAATTGCAACGATATCGATAAGTAACCGAATCAACTAGGAACCTCCAATCTATGTGTACACACGACGGTTCTTCTATTTAACAAGTTGATTATTAATTTCGACAAAGACTTGATATCGATATTAAGCGCAGTAATGTTGGCTACCCTATACTGGTACGTCTCAACTTAGATGAAGACGAGACCAACAATGCACACGCAAAAAGAGATAGACATCACGATTCAACATCACGATTCAACATCACACACCACCGACAACACCATCGACAACATAGCTCTTCCAAATAGGGGGCCCCTCGGCTAGCTCTGGCATAAGAACAAGCTAGTCCATCGGTCGATCGATATTCGAAGAATTTGAGCGACACTCGCGGCTAAAGAACTAGTTTTCGAGCGGCCGAGATCGGATAACGGGCTTCGGAACCATGCAACGTCGCCATTTTAATACAGCATGAGGCATAGTATGGACTGGCCCAAATCAATAGTCTCGTGACGATATAAGCGGCTCTGCGATAGCCTCTGGTTCGTCGAGTTCCGAAGCCAGCCGCACCACCATTCCATCCCACCCTACTTGATACCTCGGCGATGTACGGCGGCGGTGGATGTTGCCATCACGAAACGGCTTCTTGCACTGGCAAGACAACCATCATCCACCATCGGGCCATGTCAGCGTCACCTTGTCAACTCATCAAACGACCTCGTAGCCCCCGCAGTAGCATCACATCACTGAATTCGTGCCCAACATCCTCAAACCTCTCAGCCCAATACAACCTTCAATCCCCACCACACCGCAAACATGGCAGTCTGGGCTCAAACATTTCAGCTGAAGACGAAACCGGATGAAGGAGCATCGCTCAAACATAGTGCCGAGCCCCATTGCATGGAAACAACGTCAAGTGACGTGCTAGGAAGGAAACTTCAGCCCTCGTGTGTCATGGAAACTTCCGTAGCTGACATCTCCACTGGCGTGCGCCTAATTGTTGTCGTAGTGTTCCAGGGCATGCGATGTAACGCTGTCGTGATGTTGCTCCAATTTGCGTCAAGGACGGCCATCTGGAGTCCCAGGTGGTTAAAGTTTTGACCTGTAACAGAGTAAAAAGCCCGATACAACTACTGTGAGGGAGAACGACATCCAAACAAGACATACAAATCATGAGTCCTGTTGCAATTCCAAAATGTCGCATCCAGGGACAAGGATGACCTCCGAACAAAAGGGCCGGCCAAGATTCCCTCGCACCCAAACCAAACTAAACCAAACCAAACCGAGCCGAACCATCCAATGCCAGTCCACACAACGTGAGGCCTGGAAGCGAAGCCATATCTGGGGTGGCCGGTGGCGACTGTTGTGAGCGCGGAGACGAATCGATCCGAACAGGGGATTTCAGCAGAGTAAGAATCAGTCATCCTCAATACTACACTGAGTTTCAGGCTCAAGAGGAGGCCTGATGGCCAATCCAGCAGTCCGGCCATTGGAAGAAGAAGGCAAGGGACTGACTCAAGAGAAAGGTGAAAAATGATAGCTGAGGAGCGTGTATGGCACCAGTGAGTGGTTCCCCGTCGCGGCGAGGTTCAAGGGGAAAAGATAGCTCAAACCCATCACCGAAGCTGAAGCGCAGAACGACGGCGGGAGGTGACATCTGACGAAACTTTTCGCCGATACCCTGATCATCATCATCTGGCGAGGTTGACTTTGCTCGCGAGAGGCATCCGATCGTGCAAGGGGGAAGCCGGAAACTCCGCGAGCCTTACACATCGCTCTAATCTCAACTAGCCTCAAGACCCGAAAACAACGACGGCTTGCGTAAGCGCATAGACTTAACTTGACGCACTGATGTAGTTCATCCCGACTATGCCTCGTTCTGGCCTCGTGTTATCGCAAACTCCCGCATCCATGCACCCAAGATTTGCGACTATCCGCCAAAAGGGAGGCCCTCCGTACAAAAGAAAGGCCCCCTTATGTCCCGTGCTGCATCCGCGACCAACCTCCATCTTGCATATTACATACCAACAGGTTTCGGACCTCTACTACCATGCCAGAAGCAAAATCGAAGGCTTGAGGCCCCACTCCACGACGCTTCAGCCCTTTACTTGTGACGCAGATTGAAAAAGCAACAAAATGGTGGCTGGCAGGTTGGTTTGAGCCGTTTGGCAAGAGGAGTTTGAATAGTGGTAAGGGAAGATGGAGAAGGCCGTGATGGAGAGAGGAAACCGTAGAGAGCCTTAGAGGTCTTTGTGTTTGGTATCATACTGTGCGATGAGACCTACAGAACTTGAGCACAGGGTCCATTCATATGTGAAGTCTGAATGTCAACTCAGACCCTCACTCTATCACAACCTCGCCGACATTGTGGCTATCAGGCACAATCGCACCGGTACACTGGAACCGGATCTTGCCCTAGCACTGTCGGCTCGCGCGATGTTACATTGGTGACGTTTCGCTCGCCCCGTTGTCTTGTTGGCATCGTTGACTTGGTGAAATTGACATCGGTATCGGGCATAAGCTTCTTGTGCGCGCGAAGCGCTTTCCTAATCGCGCCGTCAGGCGGGCGCCCTAATCAGCCCCAGCACCAAAAAGAAATGTGAGAAGTGATCAGAGCATGGCAACCCTGAGGAGGTGTGAGAGAGAGAGAGGGGTTTAAGGCCTGTTGGTCGACCTGCCTTGGTTGGGTTGGGGGCGACCGGCCCGTTCGACGTGTCTGGTCTGGCCTTCACCGACGTGAGTTGGTCATTGGATCTTTGGTGACTTGTGGAGTCGTAATAGCTCATGGAGGAGAAGCAACTTTGGTGGAGGAAGGGTCTGCCCCAAGTATAGGTTGAACTTTATGAAGGGACATGTATAGTTACAGCAAGCAAGTCCCGTAATAGATTGTTGCTACCCTCTTCTTTCGTTCGCCTTGGTGCGGGCGAGGGCTGCAAGGAACCAGGCCACGACTGGTTCAGCTGTAGACAAAGAGATCGATAAGATGTGGGTGGCAAGGGGGGCGGGCTGCGAGAAGATCCAGAGGGATACTCTGTCCACGGAGGAGCTGTCAAACCAGGTCAAGCTAGCGTCATGTACTTCAGGCAGTTGGCGCAAATTTCTGTGTGTATAGATCTCCGAAAGTGGGTGTGTAGCAGCCGGGAGTCGCGAGATGGACAAGATCCATGTGCGATTGATGAGATCGGTCTGCAGCCAGGCTGCGGAAGCGTCAACCATCCTCCTGATTGTCTCAAAGGGGCATCCAATCCGTTGAGCCAGTACGTCCGCGTGGCCCCAACTGCAGGAAGAATTGACACTAAATCTTGTCGTTTGACCTCCGGCTCCATTACGAGCCGACGTCCACCAACTGTCGCCAAGGACGAGACGAGCTCGAACCATCCTAGCGCTCGGACTCTGCAGCTATTCAATCAATTGAACTTGTAAATGGCGCTTTGTGGGTTGCTTTTGGATGACTGGCGATGCCTGCCTGGCTCCGTGTGAGGCTCTCATTCTTGGTAGGGCAGGGGGGGGAGTGGATGAACAAGGTGGCGGCGGGTGCTGTGAATGGAGCGACACGCAAACCGCATAACTATTGCACAGCAGCAGTGGGGTGAAACGAAATTGGAATATTGCGAATGGGAGAACCTTGGGTGAGAGTTGGGCGTGTCTATATGGCTCG
Source organism: Microcera coccophila (assembly GCA_024112705.1). Taxonomy (NCBI): domain Eukaryota; kingdom Fungi; phylum Ascomycota; class Sordariomycetes; order Hypocreales; family Nectriaceae; genus Microcera; species Microcera coccophila. Next base: position 22,039 of record JAMYIC010000230.1, on the reverse strand, counting down.
CTGACGAGTCACCAGCGCCATCGGGATACCTCAGTACTCCTTAGGTACTGCTGGTGGTTCGACACCGTAGAAGTCGTCCGCATGAGGATCGACGACGGCGGCTGTACCTCATCGGCAAAATGACCGAAGTGTAGTATGGCGATGTGAGACATGAAGTTCGGCTGAGCAGTAGGTCAGTGCATCTGGCCTTGGAAGTTGTTTGTCAGTGTAAAAGTACCGTGGCTGAGAGGTTGTTGCATAAATGATGAACCCCCCCCACCATATCGTTCTAACCATCCACAAGCCCGCTGTTCATTGACGCTATTGCGCCGGGGCCAACAGGTTTGGCTTCACGAATAGGGCTGAGACTTGACGTTAGCTTACAGTGTAAAGCCAAAGCCGAAGCCAAAGCCAAAGCCAGAGCAAAAGCCAGAGCCAGAGCCAAGCCAAAGACAAGTCAGTGAGAGAGCGGCGGCGGGAGAGCCATGTTCGCGTGCCTAGCTCCCGTGTGCTCACTCGTAAACGGTAGTAGCTCCGCGCGGCGGCAACAAAAAAGTAAAAACACACTAAATGTGCGGGCATGGACACGGACCAAGAGCAGCGAGAGATACGATGATGGCAAGGCCCAAATTTAGCCGTAGCTATTGATAGGCGTCTTGTTGCCTCACTGCCGTCCGTGTGGGCAAGACATCATTCGAGACTTCGGCCAAAGATCTCAAATCGGGTTTCGGCTACGTCAAATAATCTGTTAGTATGACCGCTTGATATGTGGCATCCATGCAAGCAGCCAGTCATCTTGGTTGGGAGATTGGCGAGACTGAGACGGGACATCTCAATTGCGCAGTTAGAGAATGCGAGTTAGCTGCATGCCGATGGTATCAGCCCGCCCCGGATGTCACCCTCTCGATCGAATGCCTCTGATTGCTCGGAGGCGTGTCTGAGCCTGAAAAATGATACGTCGATGAACCAGGGGGAGAAGGGCATTGGACCATGATGGAATATGCATGTCTCTGATAGATTTTTAATGCAGACGGCGCGAGCACATAACGTAATAGACACCGGATTCTTTGCCATCACCACACATCGGCCGTAGACGCAGTACTCTCCTGGATCGAGAGAGTCAAGGCAATCAGGACATGGTAGGGTATTAAAGAGGAAGACACGCACCCTTGGTAACTTCTCTCTAGGGCCTGGGGAAAATTGGAGTCATTTTTGAAGTTCTCCATTCAAGACATGAGATATAGCTTTTCTCAACCCAGATGGGTCCTGGTTTTATGAGGGAAGAGATGAGTACGTGAAAGGAACTCGTCGGGGTTACGAGACACATGCCGCAAGGTACCGTCCAACCTTGCCAGCCAGATTGCTTACAACGTGCCATAGGACAAGGTGTGAATTAGCATGCCTACGACCGTCAGTCGTATCCATCATACGGATCGGTAGATCTGACTTTATTGGGCCAAATAGCATCATCGCTATTCCTATTTCCCCGCAACCCATGATACGGCAGTCAGTTAAGAGGCTTGGTATAGAGTCTCTTGGAACCTCTTGAACCGAGGGCGAGGCCGTTGGCGATTCTGTAAATTCTGTGTTAGTTTTGCATTTGTACTCCGAAAACACAGCGTACGATCCTTCTCTTCTCGCCCAAACCCCGGTAGCATCTTTCATCTCGGCAAACACAGCTTGTGGCATATTTGCTCTGAAGACAGACGCCGTTCGACTAGAGCAGAAGCGGCAGTAAAAAAGCACTGATTGTAAAGCGGCATCTGCCACTCTCCCTCACGTTCCCCATCGATTCCGGGCGCTGAGGGTACCAACCCCACCGAGCTTCGTAGCCTGCACTGGGCCTTGTCGAGCCCATGTTTTTAGCGGCGTTGTGTAATGGCAGAAGGCAGCCGACCCTCTGGGTACAATGCCCGGACCGCTTGACTGCCAGTGCCTCCTCCACTGCCGACGCCTCAGAGGCCCACCGACAGGCACCAAATAACGCCTCTGAGACCAGACCCCAGCAACTTTCTTGGAGCCTCCATACCAGTTTCCACCGAACGTTTCCAGCAAGCCTCGCTCGGTCTCAGTCTCGGCTCAGGCCTTGACAGCGGCGGCGGGACGGATCGCATAGCTCGCGGTTTCGGGGGAGACACCGATAGATAGACTGCGTAATAGTGAGCCAAGGATGAGTAAGGTCTGGACCGGTGCTTCGCCAATGAGCGCCCTAGCCGAACCCTCTGGCATTCAATCTCGGGCCTTGGTTCGTGAGGAGACTTGCCCAGTCCCGAAATGTAAAATGAGATGGATGGGGCTCAGGAAAGCTGCTTGAGTCAAATGGTCGCCCGCCGCGTCGAATTTGCCCACGGCCTCTTCTGCTACCGGCGGGTGAGTCCAGTTCCCGACTCGGCATCTGCTGCCTACTAGAGATACGAGGAGCATACGTCAGCTCCGGCGGCGCTGGGAGTTATTTCGGGAGCATGTTCCTGCTTCTTCCTAATTCCCTTGCAAGTGTTTGCGTCCAGGCCATCTTCAGCTAGCAGATCAAAGAACTTGCCGAACCCCGGCTCACAGCCCGATGGCAGGAACAGGACGTGACTGAGAAACGAGCAGTGAGACGGAGAGTGACAGCGACAGCGGGTGCGGGTGCGGGTGTGGGTGTGCTAGGACGTGGGGAACAGCTTAGGATGGACCTGGTATTGGAATTTTAGCCAGAGGATTCGCTTGCGCTTGGACACTAACCCCACGCGATCCGTGCTGCTACCTCGTCACGGGAGTTCTACTTGAATTGCTGAGAGTTTTTGTTTGGGTTGGGTGGGTTCTAAGCTGATATCTCTCTCTCGTTTATGAATTTATGAACGGCCAAGATTTACCGAGAGCACTCATTCGCTCTCGGCGGATACCTACAGAGTATGTGCGGCTGATTTTCGCCATGGGCGTAGCAGCTGCATTGGCAGTGGCAATGCCAGTTGCACCACACTCTGATATCGTGACCTGCGACATCCCGTCCCGTCCTTCAGGAAATGGTCCATGGTCTCGTAATGGGGATGAGTCTATATAATGTCCCTCTCTCCACGGCGGCGTCTCCTTCCGCTTGGCCTTACAATTGCCTTGATGGTGATTGTATGGCCACCTGGGAGAGCTCTTGTGCTGCGGTCGTCACTGCCATGCCTGGGTATTTCCGGTTGCTGTCATAGATGACAAGGGCTGTTGGTCATCCTTATTGACCTCGCATGAGGTGTCTTGCATGCTTTTGAGCTCTTCGTCAGCCTTGCATCCGCCTTGGCGGATGGTGGCACCATCTCCCGAACCAATTGCCTAGCTTCGAAATTATGAATGGAACCCAAACGGTTTTCGAAAGAGAAATCTTTTCCGTGACGCTTACCTATCGAACGATCCGAAAACTTTGACCGTCCACTTCCGTGAGAAAGCGATGAAGGTTCTACAAGATCCGCTGGGTGGTCGGCTCCAGACTTCTTCTACCCAAAGCCCCTGGAATCAATTGGTCCCTATCAGCCACCTGACCTACCTTACCTGCCTTGGGTAACGTACGTGATAGTCTCAGATGTAAGATATGCTTCCGTAACGCGGTTTTGCATTCCGCTCTGAAGCGTTGGGCTCCTCTTTAGGGCAGGCGATGGCCCTGCGCCAGCTCATGATCTCCAATCCAAGTTTTGCCTTGGGAGTTGGAGGGAAGACATGGGAAGATCTGTCCAGGGGTCTGGATCCATGTACCTGGTTACATTGCCAAGTGGGACGCCCAAACCAGCCCGGGGATCGACCATTATCCAGACTTCTGGTAACGCCGGCTCATGCTGACTGGGGGATTAGCTCGCTAGGCTTACTTCGGCTCGTCGGGCTGAGCCTACCCTGGTCGCTCCTGCCCCTGCTCTGACAACCCTGGACATCATGATCGCTCTGCGCCTGGGACTCCATTGCCGGCTGGTCTTGCGGTGGATCACGGAAGAACTTGGTTGATGAGAGACGGGTAGCCACCATGTCTGGTGATGACAACCTCCTGACTAGTTGTCGTCTCAGCGCGACTACGTCTTCCTGTCATCATGGGATTGAAGTCACAAACATTACATTTGGATCCAGCCGGTCTAGCACCCCGGTCACACAGGCGGCGCGTTTTGAGTGCAGTAGTGCGTTACCATGGTTTCGCGGCAGTCCAGGATGATCCAGGGTGGTCGACGTTTAAGTTCCGGGCCCCCGCTTGGTCAACCCCCGCCCTTGCCCACCAGATTCGCCATTGAACACCAAATAAGTAATCAACACTCAAAATCCAGCTCATCACATCTCATCTGCACCTGAACAGCCCCTGGCTCCCTCATCGCTACTGTGGCTTGGTGTCTCCTAGAGACTATGGCGTATTGCAACCTGGTTCTTGGAACCTGCTCACTTCTGAATCCGGCTCATGAGCGGGGAAGTGTGTTGGGTTGAGATTCAGAATCGATACTTGCGAGATGCGCGGATGATGGGAAAAGGCCTCCAAGGGCTGTTCTCCACCTGTGCGATTCTTGTGCTGCCGTATCGCCGTCAAGATCTTGAGTACTTGGCGATGTGAACGGAATACGACGAGACTAGCCATCCCCCTCCTCCTTTAGTTGGGAATCTATCTTGGGGTGTTGTAATACCCTGTTCAACTACCGCGAGGCGGCTGCAGCGTGCCTTGACACTTACCAATGCACTGGATCAACCAAATTCCTACTTTAGCGGAAGCCGGGCCCCCGTCCTGACTCAACTCTGTTTGGAAGAAGGGGTGTAGGGGTTGGCACGGCTGCTCATGGTGGTTCGGCCTGGCGTTGATTGTCAGCACTCCCATGGTGAGCACGCAGATCGGCATAATGCCGTCGTCGATGTGCGTCTCAGAACGACCTGCAAGCCAGATCGGGATGTACTTCAGGGCTAGGGATGTGTACATATGTAATCCAGGGTTGCTCTCCTCCACATTTCGTGATAGATCAAGGACGGCTTTCACAAATTGTCAACCAAGTAGTTGTCGTGGCCACTGGCTGTTTGCGAACGTGGAAACGAATACCTAGGTACTCGCCTCTTTTCCCTCAAAAATCCGAAAACCGAACATTGCCCTCCTTGCGCATCCAGGATCCACCACCCATCATGGCGAGGAGCAATCGAGATTTTGGGCGTGTCGGGGTCGGTGGCCAGATCCAGGACCGTCAATGGCCCAGTGCGAACTGGCAATCGTCGAATGAACACCGACTTTTTGGTGTTAAAAATGATGTATCATATTTTCTAGGGAGAGGGGAGCCCCTTCCACACCCCCTTCCCTCTTAGGATGAGTGGGTATGGCCCTGGCGAAGGTCTAGCCCGAATCCCATCTTTTCTCGTTCTATGGACCGAGAAAACAACGCCATCGCAGTCGAATTCATCCATGGTGATCTGCGAAAGGGGGACCTCGTCCCGTGATACCCTACTGATGCCGGAAATTTGAGGCGCCAGAACCAGGGTATCTCCATGGGAAGAGGCCCGAGGTTCTTCGGGACGCGTCTGCTCTCGCAACCTCAATTTCCAAGATCGACAGCAGGGGGAAAGTGAAGAAAGTTGTGATGGATTGGGGAGGGCCTCAGCAGAGAGGTGACAACTTGGCGGTTGTCTGTAGAAATACAGATGTGTGTACGCGGTCGGGTGCTGCATCGATTTCGATTCATTCTCTCCGTCTCTAGGTATAGACCGTTGCCGACATCCTCCGGTTGCCCATTTAGTAATACTATGCATAGCATCATCAACTGGAAGAGTTTAACGCAAACCTCTTTTTCTTGGCAAAGCTGCGTTAGCAGAAACTGGCGGGGTCATTTCACGATCATTTCAGGGTCTTGTCTTTTGACGGAAGTGCTTTTGCGACCGCTTGACGGCTTCGAATGAGACAGCAAACCGTCCGGGGAACATGGTTGGGCTTCGCGTCGGAAAAGGAATAACGGCTTGGCTGCTCGGGAGCAGTAGTCATGGAGTCTCGGCTCCTAGCGAGCAAACAAACCCTCAGGGCCCTTGCTCGACATGAACCAGACTGGGAGTGGAGAGCCTCACAGGAGGCGCTGTTGGAGGCGCCAACCCCACATCACTGGCTCGGCCTCTTTCCCGTCTGTGATAATATCACGGATAAGTGGGAGCGATTGTCGCAGCTGCTGCCGAAGCCGAAACGGTCACGCGGTATTCTGACTCGGAGTTTTATGCATCGACTTCCCTTGCAAGTCAGGCACGCGCGAAGTCTAGATTTCTGAGTCGAGGTTCTCTAGGTGGAACTGGCCAAAGCCCTCCATTACGACTAGGGAGGCATGGACGAGGAGCGTCATGCTTCGGCTGGTTGCGAGCTTTGGCCCTCTTGCACGAAGTACCTCGACATGGAGAACTGGTGGGAGGTGACCTCGTTCTGCATGGGGATCGGCCTGCATCAATGGAATTGCACAAAACACAGATTGAATCTGTGATTGAACAACCCAGAGATCCATGATCCTAGCTCCAAGTCTAGACCACAATGGGAACCCCCTGGCTGTACGAGTTGAGACGACACACCCAGGACCCAGACACGCCCCCTCCCCGGCCCTTGCAGAACCTCTCCAGTAGGCCTGAGAGGCGCGTTTGCTGGGCAAGTTCAGGGAGACTTTGCTACAAGGCATCTGTGGGACGGGCGCACACGGACGAATCTTCTTTCTAATAGCGCAACTCGCAGCCGACACCCCGCGAAGGGAGGCTCGTTCCCGGATATTGGGCAGGTGAGATTGTAGGACCACCAGCCCGGTCAGTCAGTATGTTGGATTGTTAGGTTGCTTCTGCGTCGGAGGCGTGCAGGCGAGAGCGAGCAATTCCAAACCGTGGCGACGGCTGCTTTTGGGTATCAAAGGCCGTTTCACTGTCAATGGCCCAATGAGGGTGGAATGATGAAAGGACGACGAAGGAGTTGTGGTAGCACCAACCAAGCCAAGGTAGAGAGAAGGGAGGGAAGAAGGCTAAGCTGGATTAGCAGTTAGAAGGCCAACTTGGCCCAGGCAGGTACCACGTCGCTCTTCCTCTCTGGTGCTACTACGTGCTAACGGGCTGTATCATGGCCCCTTGGATCCAAGTTTAGGTTGGCACGTTAGAAAACGCCCAAGGCATGCGGAATGGCAGTTGACGTTCTATTCGTACAAGGCCGGGAATAAACCGTTTTGCGTAACGGCTGCCCAACAGCGGCCCTTACCTGGGCCTTTCCTGGGCCCTGATTATCTTAGTTACCTTAGCTATGATCTTAGCTGCAGACGGAGCGCTGCTGCCATCTTGCAAGCGTGCTGCGGAGCATCTATCCGTCGTGTCTCTACCTGTAAGGAGTCGAGAGGCGTTCCGGGCCATCAGAGTTGACTCAACCCTCAGTCCAATGCCAACTTGGCCTCGATTTGATCACATCTCAACTCACAGGACGACGGGTTAAGATGAGAACGGGGTTGACTCCACGATGATCCACCAACTTACAGTGCGTTGAGGGTCGAGTGAGGCGGTGGGCACGCAAGGGACTCACTCGAGGTCGATGCTCGTGATGAGTACGGCAATGCCCGTCCCGACACTGAGATGATACGGAGCCAGACTCACCAAACCACACCGCATGACGCTGCGCGATCGGATCGTCGCGCTTGCCAGTAAAGTCTGTTCTCGGCGCAGACTTCTCGAGGTCGACCGAGCCGACCCCCCAGGCTCGAGGCGACTCCCGAGCAAGCTGATGACGGCGTCGGATGGCCGCGATTGCGCAAATCGCCGTGGCTAGGAAGTCTAAGTGAAACTCGAATGCGCTTTATCATGTTGCAGTCCCCGTGGTCTTTTGCGTCTTGGCGGCAAGACTGGATGACGGCGAGACGTTCGATAGACATCATTCAGGCTCGACGCAACCTCAAAAAGGCAGAGACTCGATAGCCCTGGCGCTTCTGGAGTCCAAAACCAATACTCGGCACCGTCCGGACTGGGAGGGAGCAAGAGAGGAGACGCTCTGGCTGGGAGAAGGAAAAATTTCGAGATTGGATGCCATGCCCAGGGATTCCCTGTCTTAATCCGTCACCGGGCTTCACTAGAGACACGCCTCCTCTCCAGCCGCGCACAAGCTTCCAGCTCTGAGCTCCCTCAGCACCGGCGCGGTTTCTTAGCGCCAAAACACCCTTGTCGAGATCCCGCAGTTCAATGCCACACCATGGTCTAAACTCGACTTCATGTCTGATATGGCTACGAAGACACCTTGAGTACGAAGACTTGACACAGTCTACCTCTAGCAGCAGCGCAAAAGCAATACCACCAGGGCGTTTGCCCTTCTTATGTCTTACCTGGCCTGCTGCTGATGTCTCATAGGATCATCTCCGTGTCTACTGGTCCATGGGCGCTGGTGGCGCTGCGATTAGACACTCCGATAGGCTGATTTGATGGTATCGAGCGGCTTGCCTTTGCCATTAGGGGGAGGGGGGGTTTTTGCTTTGGGCTCCTCGAACCCTTCGTCTTTTTCAGAGAACTTGCTATCCTCTTGATGGACGACGGCATTCACCACCTATGTGGAAGTTTGATGGAAGACTAGACAAGGGTCTTAGTCGAGCACTATGTACTCCTCTCCCCAAGCTCAAGCCTTAGCGACATCCTGGCACCCTCATTTGATCACCTCGCAGCAAACCCAACATCCCCTCTTGACCCCCTGGCCTTGCCGTCCTGGCGATCCACCCCCCTGGGCTCAGCTAGTGTCCGTCGTCTGGTGGTGGTGGTGGTGGTGGGGGGGATTAGGAGCTTACAGAGCCGGGCTAGGATGACGAGACGTGGATTATTTCTCTTGCTAAATCCCGGACCTTGGTCTGGTACAGAGACATGTAGACCCGTCGTGGAAGCCAAGATCTCCGAATATTACCGCTCGATTGGCTCCCACAGATTTAACCTTGTCCCAAATCAGCTCTCCTCGGGGAGCCAGAGATATATGTACTTGCGCCTCGCACTCTTGATCTGAAGCCCTCAGATCCATCTGTCTCAAATACAAAACCTCTCAAGCCACCACCACCACCACAAAAAGAACTGCGAAGTCATTCTTCTTCTCATATACTCTCAAGACAACCTTTTGATTCGATTTATCTTCCTTGCCTTATGGTTTCGTCTTACTCATATTTCATCAACGACTCTTCTTACAATAACCCGTCTTCTACGCCTATCTGGAACCAGCCATCACTTTCTTCCTCTGACGGTCGTTTCAATCCTTACCTCGTCGGTCTTGCCGTAGGAGCAAGACTGACTTGTTTGGTGAAATGGCTCTCGCAGTATCATCCTCAGCGTCCTCTAACTGGGGACGCTGGCCTCAGCCTGTTCCTCAGGACTATCCTATGGTGGATGCTCCGCCCCTGCTGCCATATGACTCTCGAACGTCTTCTACTCCTCTTCAGCGTTCCATGATAACCCCCCAGTATATGGAGGCTGCACCATACAACTCCGGTTCTATTAGTGGCCTCGCACAACCGTCCTACCAAGCACCGAATCCATACCCGGCTGGACCTTACCAGGGCCCACCTACTCCTCCTCAGATACCCTCCTTCAAACAGGAGTATTACGATCGCAGAGCCTTGGGCCCCGAGAACGAGTACGGCCGAGGATTTTCTTACCCTCGGGATACTAAGCACATTTACGAAGACCAGGCCTATTCTCCTTCTGCGAGGAGCGATTCAGTGACTTACGCATCGCGATTCAGTGCCACAAACCCATCCACCACATCCAGAACTATCACGACCAACGAAACTATCGACCCCAAGGACCACGTCAACTTCGATACCGACGTGGATGAGTTGATGAAGACAATCCAAAGGAAAGAAACGGAGACAGACCAGCAACTGCCTACTCCCGGCATGTCGCCCGTCTCTGATACAGGCGCTGAGCAAGGCAGTCAACATAGCCCGGAAGGGACTCCCTCGATTCAAGACGATCCCAAAGGTCCTAAGAAGCGATATGTCTGCAATGGCCCCAACTGCAACAAGAGCTTCTCTCAGAAGACTCATCTCGATATTCATCGACGTACGCACACTGGGCTTAAGCCATACGTAGGTTAACTCAACACGCTGTGTTTCTCCTGCTTACATCTGTAGAACTGCAGTTACCCTGGTTGCACGCTTACCTTCTCTCAGCTGGGGAACCTCAAGGTAAGAAACCTGGGCATGCATTGTTCGGACTGATTATTGACTCTCAATAACAGACGCATGTGCGCCGTCACACCGGGGAGCGTCCCTATGCATGTGATGAGTGTGGACGACGCTTTGCGCAGAGAGGGAATGTCCGCGCACACATGCAAACCCACAAAGGCATGAAGCCGTATATCTGCAAGCTGGAAGATTGCAACAAAACTTTTTCACAGCTGGGCAACATGAAGGTGAGCAGGGATCCTCTTTCATTTGTATGTCATTTACTAACACGACACAGACCCACCAGAACAACTTCCACAGGGAGGCACTGAGAGATCTCACTGCGAGATTTGCCCAAATCCTCACTATAAGCGATGACTTGCCAGAACCAGATCGTGAAATCTTTGAATATTTTGCTACCCACTACAAAAACAGCAATAAGGGCATCAAGGGTCGTGGCAAGGCCCGCATCATTGCAGGGCGCAAGGGCAAAGAGGCGTCCTACCCCCCTGTCACTACATCCACTATCGCTACAACCACCGTCGCTGCACAGTATTCTCTCCCACAAATCGCTCACCCACAAATCACTCCTGCTTCTCATCACCAACACCACCACAGCCTCTCCCATCCAGGGAGTCTCGCTGCTTACAGTGTGAGCCGCGGCCACACCAACATGGGGAACAATGTACCCCGGGAAGGCCATCATGATGGCTATGAAATATTCGACATGCATGGGAACCATGGTCCTGCACAATGCTCAACCACCAATGCTCAGATGTATGACGAGGAACACGCACGCCAGATGAATTTCACGGATCGCCTCTACGATTGGGGAGGGAGACGGCAATGAATTAATGATATGCCTACCAGCGTCAGGTATCGAGAGAGGACCTGAGTTGGACAAGTGGCAAGGGACGACTGGCTCAGTATTTGCATATCTGAGCTAGAGGACAACGAGGAACGCCAACTACGGAGGCTAGGCCCAGTTTCTGGACGGGACAGCGACTACGCAACTGTAACGGCCGTACGAGGGAACTGATTGCGGAGCTTCTCAAATCCCGGTAGGAGGTGAAGAGCAAGCCGTGTTTTCTTCTTTTATTTTGCAAGTGCTGGTTTCACATAGGCAGAAAACCAAGATCCGATACGTCGCCGAAATCTAGTCGTTGACCAGGGGCTCTCTGCATTTTCCTTTCTCATGCAGCCATCTCTGCTGTCTGGAGCCAACAGGAGGACGTTACGTCCCAAAGTTGGATCCCCTTCTACATGGTCCACACCAGCCTATCATTTCATCGTTTAACTTTGGGGGGTTTAAGTATTGGTTTTGTACAAAAAGTGTACTCCATATCTGGGAATGGTGCATTTGCCAGGGCTTGCTCCTATGCAAGGGCAAAGGTTGGTTACGGGCGAATTTTGGCAGGCCACAGGGGAATTGTGCATTTAGTTGGCTCGATCTTGGCTAGGGAAAGTGGCACTGCCCACTCAGGGCTCTTTGCCATTTGTTTTTGACATCACTTGTTGATTTTGTGGGATACGGGACTGGAAGGTAACGAGCGTTGCTGCATGGGGTTGTTAGACCCCCGGGGAGTACTGGGTGCTTTGCAAGACCTTCGAGTTATCAGACTCATCATCATGTAGCATGTGGCTGCATTGCATAGGAAGGCAGGCGGTTCGGTGGACAATACCCAGGGAGATCACTTCACACGAAGGCACTTGGCCGGAGTGTTTTACAGCATGCAGATGTTCGGAACGGGGATATCATACAGGCTTGTTATCACTCTGATTGCTCGTACATAACCTCATCTAATTGTGAAATGGCCACTTCTGGTGGCTCGTCAACGCCTGAATGTTCCGCGAGCGATTGTTAATTAAGCCCTAACATGGGACCTGGAATCTTGGACGGCGCACAAATCCAGACTTTGTTGTTGAACAGAGGGTCACGGTAATGCGTACGAAGAGAGTTGGCATCGATAGCTGCAAGTCAAGGCGTCGGCTAATCTCTCGGCCTCCACTGTCAAAAGACTTGGCGAACGAGCGATCGGGTCTGCCTTCGTTGGAATACACGAGAAATATCGATTCGGCCGAATCAAGTATCGAGATTACTTCGAGACTGACCCAAGATGGGGGGGGTATGATAAGCGATGCCGGGGCGATGAGGGTACAAAAGTAAGTTACGGTGAGGACGTATACTATTCACGATTGATCTTCGTACGTGGATATTGCGTATTTTGAGATCGACTATGCAGCCGCGCTGCACGTATCTGATTCTGGCGACGTCCTGAGATTTTGGCATGCAACGCTGCATCTTCACCGCCTGGGCAGCTCGCCGGATAGAGAAATTTTGCGCTATCTTCTGTTCTCTGGAAGTATTCGATGACGGACATGTGTCCATGTATAAGGCCATGCACCACCGCATTGCATATGCAGTAAGGCTTCACCGCCGCATGCACTCCAACCACGGCGGAAAAGCACGCGTGCGCATCCGTAGGCATAAGCGCTGTACGGGCCTTGATGGGTCATGCAAGATGACATTTGCTACAGCGATCGATGGATATGCAAGGCGTTCGCAATTTAGCAGCGTGGGTCGCAGGGAGAGGGGGAAAGTGAGGCGGCGAGGCATGTAAGATGGGTGCCCGGTGGTACATTAATGGCGTTTCATGCAGCGGGCGCAGGAGAGGAACGATGAAGAGGACGAAGCAGGGCGGGGGAGGCGTTTGTTATGCATATGCGAGTGGATAAGAGTTGGTAAATTTGCCCCTTGACCGTCCTCTGAGAGCGATTCTTTGCCGGCTTGCGAGACACCCCCTCTGACCGCGGGCTGACTACCTCATGCCGGCTGAGGATGTCTTCATTTCCGGACAACGCCGTCCTGCAAGGGAAGAACTGCATCTGCAGCGGTCGACTTGTCCAAGCCCACGTTGCATGATTGCTGGCGAACAGGAGCGAGGCAAATTTTTCTTCTTCTTTTCTTTTAGCCGCCATGAAGCGTTGAGACAAACAGGATGTTGTCACCGCCCTGCAGTTCGTACGCCTCTTCGCCCTCGAGTTCCCAGTCGGCGTCATTGATCAGGCAGAGGATACCTGGACGGCTGTAGTCGGTTCATCAGCTGAGAATTACATAACTGCAAGTGAGGAGAATGAGTGGCAAAGGAATTCGTTCGACAAGAGAGAGGTAAAGGAAAAGACGGCGATGTTAGTGAAGCATGGCTTCTGATCTGGGTGTGGATGTAACATGCCGGAGCGAGGTTGGGACGGAGATGGGGTAAATGTGGCGTCAAGACATACAGATGGCCATCAAGGACGAACAACTCCTTTCGGCTATCTTGCATGACACTTTGGCAAAGATAGTCGATCAAACAGGCGATATCGGCCGGCCGGCCAGCCCGGTCCTGCGATGGGATCATGAGCTCATGCTGCCGCTGATCGGAGAAGAGCATCTCCAGACCGCCACTAAGGAGAGAACATAGGCGTTAGTCTATCAAACTTAGAGGGAGGAGAGAGGAAAGAGGCGATGAGAAGAACCAACGTCAAGGATAGGGCTGGGAGGATGGTGAAGTTCATGGAGCAGGGGGGCTGGTCATAAAGTGATAGGGTGAAGGTAAGGACATGACAGCTCAGAATTGGGAGGAAACTTGCGAGAATTCCACCTTAATGGAGAGCTGAGGTGCTGATTGGGAAGACATGGCGAGCTTTGGATCGATATTGGCCTTGTCAAGTTGCTGTTTCCCGCTTGATATCCGCAGGCGGGTTCTCCTGCAGTGTTGAAGCGAGGTGGTTTGCAGGAAAGGCGAGATCAGACACCCAAAGAACCAAGGTGCAGTCAACGTCTTGTGCCCAAGACTCGAACTAGTCTCGACCAAGTAATCCGCACGAATGTCAGACCTCAAGAGAAATCAAAGTTCGATATTTTTTTTGTTCCTGCAGCAGCGTTGAGCAGCGGCTGAATCAAACAGTGGCACAGACGGAGCAGTCATGGAATGCCCACTCTTGAATCGGATCACGTAAGCACGTTTGCATCTTGACTTCAAGCCCGCACAGCCAATCAGTTCACGATACTCACAACTTTTTTATTGGTGGACTCACTTGGTTAAGAGCCAGAAGCAAAATAGAAGGAGATGAGCGGCAGCCCTGTGTCGACAGAGTATCTCTCCTCGGGGGCCAACCGCCAGACGGCGGTGGCCGATTGGAGTCAGGGAGGCATCTTGGCTTTTGGGGCAGATATCAATATTGCTTTGTGGCGGCCCGCAGTGAGTGATCCTTCTCCATAACGAGGACTCGTGAACACAAAACTCATGACTTTGTCACAGGATAAAACCTCCAAGGGCGTTACTAAACTGTTGAGTGGGCACAAGGAGACCGTCAAGGCGGTGGGATTCCTCCCTGAAGCTGATGGCGATGACTCAACCTACCTGGTCAGCGGTTCAGACGATAAGTCTGTCATGGTGTGGAAGGCTCCCAGAGATGGGGACGCCTTTGAGGCTATCCAGAGCTCTGCTGGACACACTGGCGCCGTCAACTGCATCACAGCCCTGAGGACAGACTCGTCACTCCAAAAGTGGATAATCGCAACAGGCGGCGCTGACGCCTCTGTTCGGATCTGGAGTTGCGAAAACGACGAGCTATATCTAATCCAAACGATCAAGACAGCACCGAAATATTTCCCTTTATCTCTGTCGCTGAGTGAGCTCGATGGAGACAATGGTCTCCTCATTCTCGCCGCTGCTGGGACCAGGGATATCGTTCAGATCTTCACGGCAGAGGCACAGTCAAAGCAACTGCAATTTGGTGTGCAGGCCACCCTTACCGGTCACGAAGGTTGGATCAGGTCGTTGAATTTCGCCAAGGAGACGAAGAGCCCAGACAGTGACTTGCTGCTCGCCTCAGCTAGTCAAGACAAGTATGTCCGCATCTGGAGAATACACCGGGGTAAAGAACTCCCAGCATCCGCTACCACTGGACTAGACTCTTTGAGCGGTGCCCTCCTTCCTGGCAAGTCTCCCTCAAACAAGGCCCATCGACTGCACGTCGCTGGAAAGGACTTCTCGGTTACATTCGAGGCCCTGCTCCTGGGCCATGAAGACTGGATATACAATGCGCGATGGCACAACCACGGGGACGGAAGGTTGAAGTTGCTTTCGACATCAGCGGACAACTCCCTGGCTATTTGGGAGGCGGACCCTGACTCGGGTATTTGGGTCAGCATGGTCCGGCTGGGTGAAATCAGCAGGGAGAAGGGCGCTACAACGGCAACGGGCAGCACAGGTGGATTCTGGACAGGATTGTGGTCTCCAGAAGGCACCTCGGTTGCTTGCTTGGGAAGGTCAGGAAGCTGGAGACGATGGGAATACATCTCCAGTGACGACTCCTGGCGGCCCTGTGTTTCCATTACGGGGCACACAAAAGCCGTCACCGGCATTTCGTGGTCAAGGGATGGTGATTACCTCCTTTCGACGAGCTCAGATCAGACCACGCGACTCCATACTCGCTGGAAGCGCCTGGGAGCGAGCGATACTTGGCATGAAATGTCCCGACCCCAGATTCATGGCTACGACCTCAACTGTATCGACACTCTCGGCACATCTCAGTTCGTGTCTGGCGCCGACGAGAAGCTCATGCGTGTGTTCAGCGAACCCAGAGCCGTAGCATCTATGCTTCATCGCCTAGCAGACATTGGTGGGGTTGATACCGAGGCCATGCCCGACGCAGCAAACATGCCTGTCCTAGGTCTTTCCAACAAAGCTATCGATACCGTTGATGACAATCAAGAAATCCAGCCGATCGACGAACGCGACCGTGAAGCTATGGATCCCGCCTCCATTGTCAGGAAATCCTGCCTGGAAATCAACCATCCGCCTTATGAAGAAACTCTCTCCCGGCATACGCTCTGGCCTGAAACCGAGAAGCTCTACGGTCATGGCTATGAAATCTCTTGCCTTGCTACCAGCCACGATAGTAAACTCATCGCCAGTGCGTGTAAAGCCAGCTCAACGAATCACGCGGTAATTAGACTTTTCGAGACAGAACGATGGACGGAGTTAAGACCGCCTTTGACGGCACACTCTCTCACTGCCACAAGGTTACGCTTCTCAAAAGATGATCAATTCTTACTTAGTGTCGGACGAGACCGACAGTGGGCAGTGTTTGGAAGAGATGCCACCGAGGAGGCGGGATATAAGCTCGTACAGGTGAATCCGAAGGGCCATACTCGTATGATCCTTGATGCTGCGTGGGCGCCATCGGAAACACCCATGTTCGCAACGGCAGGAAGAGACAAACAAGTTCGCATCTGGGCATCGAAGCAAAGTGAAGACGGGAAACTTCAATTCACTCAAGCGGCGTCCATTCCAAGTGCTGCTCCCGTTACTTCTGTTGACTTCCTCTCGGAAGCTATCAACGATCGTTTCATCCTCATAGTAGGCACTGAACTTGGAAAAGTGAATATCTGTTTCATCAACAAGGATGGATCGGAAATCGAAGAGAAACCCGCGTGTCAAGAGTGAGCCCCCGCTCATCCTTTGCAGTCGTACGTATGGCTAACATGATTTACAGTTTCTGTCTACCCAAGGCGGTATTGCAGCTTGCTTGGCGGCCGGCTGTGAGGGGTGGGCCATATGAAGTTGCCATTGCGGGAGATGATAGCTCGTTGCGAGTGTACGCATTTAGCCAAAAGTACTTGGAGGGTGCATACTTCTAAAAGCCTTGACGATCTAATACAGATTTGGAAATCATTACATTGCCACATGTGTAAGGGAAGTTGTGAAAGGGGTCAATCCGGGTGGTCCAGGGCTTGCATTAAGTGAGGCATTTATCAATGCCTCACTAATCCATGGTAGTGTCAGGATGTTCGCGCGGATTGTTTCATTTTATGTGATGTTATTATGATTAGCCACGATAGGTGGTTGTAAGTATCCCGCTCATGTTTCCCAAACGCCGTAAAACAAGTCCCTTTAAGGTATCACGGCTGATTTCTTCTCCCAATTCTGTGCCTCTCTATGTAAACCTTTCTCTACGCCCTCGGCCTCGCATTGCGACCGTAACCAGATGTGAACCCCTTACAACTCCCTGACCACCGTCTGCGTCTCATGCACCAATCCCTCCGAAATCTCTTTGACTACCTCCCTCGCCGCTTCCGCAACATCGATATGTTCGCCGTTGATGTAATACCACGCCCGGCCTAGGAGGAAGGAGATGTGATGCGGGAGATAGAGGCACGCGGCGATGAAGGTGAGACTAAAGAGGAGGAAGACGATGGAATCTGTGAATTCGTTAGCGCCAGGATTCGCCTGGACTGGGAGAGGAGAGGGACGCACTGAAGAAGAACTTCTCCCATGGCGTGAACATGTAGACGCTGAAGGTCACCTCTAGCTGGTATTGCTTGAGGGCCAGCCACTTTCGAAACGATCCGACAGTGGACATTTGGAAGGTATTCGAAGGTATTCCTATCGATGTTCTTTCCTTTTTCCTTTCTTTCGCTTGTCTTTTCTCGCTTCGTGTCGCCCAGTGATGAATACCGCAAGAATTGGTCAGCTACTCAGACGTGTTTTTGACAGGCTGAGGAGAAAAAGTTGGAGTAGTTGTAGATGAAAGGGTTATAATTCCGTCGCCGCCATGTCTCCCGAATCTCGGAATCCAGGGGATCCGGCTCAGCCCATGGCACGCTGTGAAATTGTAAGCCAATCATGCGCCACTCCGCCCCAGCCGGCCCGAGGTGTGGAGGACGCTTGTAAAATGTGTGGCTTGTGCAATGCTGCCACCAGGACCAGCCTTGTGAGACGCTGTGACGCTCCCCAATGTGAAATTCAATACAGATGCATTTACTTCTTGCTTTCGGGTCTCGACGGCGAGAAGAACCGGTACCGATATACCATTGCAATAATGCTCCGAGTCATCCGGTTTCCGGTCCCAGGGCTTGGACAGAATCGAGCTGTGACCACGAGTGCCTGTTCTCTCGCCAAAGCTCTCCCGCCACGACCGAAGCTCCCTTCAGAGGCTGAGATCGAAGAGTCTTATGTTAAAGGCAGCGGCCCTGGCGGTCAAAAAATTGTGCGCCTCCAATTCCCTTGCGGGCTCTCTTGAATTGCTCCAGTTTACTGATGCCACATAGAACAAAACTAATTCCGCTGTTCAACTTAAGCACGTCCCGACCGGCATCGTCGTTAAGTCCCAAGCGACCCGCTCCCGTGATCTGAATCGCAAACATGCCCGTGAACTTCTAGCTCAACGAATGGATGATTTGATAAACGGAGATCAAAGCCGAAGTGCGATAGTAGGCGAGATGAAGCGGAAAAAGGCTGCGAGCGCAAGCAAGAAGAGTAGGAGGAAGTACAAGAAGCTGGAGGAAATGAACGAGGCGGCCGCTGCTATGAACGAGGGCGAAGCCAAAGTCGACCACACAGCTGGGGAAGTCGATAGGCAACCAACAATAATTGAGAAACGAATTTGAATATTTCCAGAGTAAAACGCTCGGCGATATCCAACCCCTGATACACTTACTCGTTGAGCAGCAACAATACATGTCATCATCACATTCTTTCATTGAACAAAGTCTAAGACGCAAAGCATAAGTATTTGTGTGATCAACCTCAGCTTCTACCCTTAGGTACGCATTACGCATCCGGCTACAAAATAGAGGCCATCATATCTTTTGCATGAAAAGGCAACGCCCACCCTCTTGACCATGTCAAAAACTTTTTGTAAATATGAGGCTCGACTTGGATACGTGCGAACCGGAAGTGGTTCCACATCGGCCGCGACCTCCATGATCTTATCGTGGTTTGGCGGGGGTGGGGAGGATTTGGTTTGTTGGAGAGATGGCTAGAGTCCCATGTTAGAGCAGGCCTGTCACGTCCGACGCTCCTCAAAGCCGCATACCTTAGAAGCACTTTCGGTGAACGATCGAGGGACCGCTCTCGTCGTACTCCTGCTTGGAGATCCACATCTGCTGGAAGGTGGACAAGGAAGCCAGAATGGAACCACCAATCCAGACAGAGTACTTTCGCTCGGGGGGAGCGATGATCTTGACCTTCATGGAAGAAGGAGCAAGAGCAGTAATCTCCTTCTGCATACGGTCGGAGAGACCAGGGTACATGGTGGTACCACCAGACTGGGTACTGTTAGTTACCTCAACCCTCGAGTTTTAGAGCGCACAACGTACCATGACGATGTTGCCGTAGAGATCCTTTCGGACATCGACATCGCACTTCATGATGGAGTTGAAAGTGGTGACGTGGATACCACCGCTCTCAAGACCAAGGACAGAAGGCTGGAAGAGAGCCTCAGGAGCACGGAATCGCTCGTTGCCAATGGTGATGACCTGGCCATCGGGAAGTTCGTAAGACTTCTCGAGGCTAGAGCTCTGGGCAGCAGTCTGGATCTCCTGCTCGAAGTCCAGGGCGACGTAGCAGAGCTTCTCCTTGATGTCTCGGACAATTTCTCGCTCGGCAGTGGTAGAGAAGGTATAGCCGCGCTCGGCAAGGATCTTCATGAGGTAGTCGGTAAGATCACGGCCAGCCATATCAACACGAGCAATAGCGTGTGGAAGAGCGAAACCCTCGTAAATGGGGACAACGTGGGTGACACCGTCACCGGAATCGAGGACGATACCAGTGGTACGACCAGAGGCGTACAGGGACAGGACGGCCTGGATGGAGACGTAGAAGGCCGGGGCGTTGAAAGTCTCGAAAACGATCTGGGTCATCTTCTCACGGTTGGACTTGGGATTAATGGGAGCCTCGGTGAGCAGGACGGGGTGCTCCTCGGGGGCGACACGCAACTCGTTGTAGAAAGTGTGATGCCAGATCTTCTCCATATCGTCCCAGTTGGTGACAACACCGTGCTCAATGGGGTATCGCAGAGTGAGGATACCACGCTTGGACTGAGCCTCATCACCAACGTACGAGTCCTTCTGGCCCATACCGATCATGATACTGCGGTCGGGGTCAGACCATGGCGAAAACCTGAATTGCTCAAGTGACTTTGAACTTACCCATGATGACGGGGACGACCGACAATGGAAGCTAATTTGCCATGTTAGAGATAGCATTCACGGACGCCGACCACCCAGGAGTTGATATTAGACTCCTGGGTGTTGCGAGAACTTAGGTGGGGTACTCACGGAAAACAGCTCGGGGAGCATCATCACCGGCGAAACCGGCCTTGCACATACCAGAACTGGCACCAAATCAGTTGCTTCGTCCTAAAAATACGCTGTGTAGGGTACCGGAGATGATTGTGACAGCAACTCAAGGCTATCTCTTCATCTGACGATACTTTCGTATCCAACTAAGGAGCGGGGAGGTAACAGGTCGGTGAGACAGCGGGGGAGCTTACCCATTGTCGATGACGAGGGCGGCAACTTCTTCTGTAGGGATGATGCACGTTAGCAGACGTCCTTTAAAGCATTTCGCGATGCCCTGAGCGAACAGCATGGGAGATCCGATGCAGCGCCGTGATGCGACGACGTACCCTCCATGGCGGCGGTTGTGGATTACGGGGTGAAAGCTGGCCGAAAAAAAACGGGTTAGACGGATAAGGTCTCTAGAGAGATAAAGAGTTAGAGGATGAAGCTCACGGGATGTTATAGTTTGAAAGGAGGCAGACGAAGAGTCGTGACAGAGACTCTGTATCGAGAAGCAGGCGATGGGGTGGGAGAAAGGTTGATGTAGATTGGAAGTTGGCAAGCAGTGGAACGGGGAGGGGGAAAGGAGGGAAGTATCGCCGGGCGACGATGTCACAAGAAACTTGTGGGCGGGCCAAACTGCTGGTGGACCAGGGCCGCTCTGTGCGCCGCCTGTGCACCACTAAGAGCTACTGGCTAAAGGGGGGGAACAGGGTTCAAGAGACCGCTAGAGCTCAAAAAAATGGTGGCAGCCCGGAAGAGGGACAAGGGATTTACCTGCCGCTTTAATTGATTGGTTCGTGACGGTGGCTGGGGGGCTTTCGTCACCTTCGGCGTTGTTATGCCTTCGTCTTTTGCTTGGATTTATCCTCCATCTCGGGGGACTCTGCAACTTTTATCGTGTGCTTGTGATACTACCAAGGATGAGCGGCAAAGACGTGGTCGTCGTCAGCAGTTCTGCTCCCCATCTCACGGGTCGAAACACGACGTAAACCCAAAGCTCTTGGCAACCGCTAAATTGAGTATCTACGAGATATACATGGTAGCCTTGAGGCTTCTCTTTTTCTGTAACAGGCTACAGCCAGACCGTTTGTCAGGCACCCGGATATGAACTCTTGGAAACGCCTTACTCATTTCATCTATTGTCACGAGAGCCGAGGTGGCTAGTGTGTATCAAACTCCTGAGTTCGTTGCTCTCCCAGCTGTTGATTCGGACAGTGCCATTCAGTACAGCCAATCCTTCTCTCAAAGACGAGAAAGCCATCTTGTCCATCAACTCTCTGGTGGAGCTGCATAGGAGCTAGGGGTAGTTGTACTACTGATGGGTCTTGCGTGGATCACATTCTCCTCTTCGTTTATAGCCATGCCTTCCGACTCGCCGCCAAGCAGGCACCTCCATCATTTAACAAGATGATTCCGCGTATCGTGTTGCGTACCTTCATCGCCCCCCTCCTAGTGCTTGAGTGTGGCGGAATTCCGCTTATCTCTCACCCAGGCAACTGAGGGCATTGGCGAACCAAGACGGGATGGGAAAAGCCTGCGCAGTCCAAAGGGCCTGGCCCGTCTTCCTAACAAACTATCGCACCCTGGCTCAGCCATCTTAGGAGTCCACCACGCCAGTAGACTAGCTATTTAGGCATGCCAGTAAAACACCAGAATACAGCCTACAGGGATAACAAATGTTAAACTCCGCAGGTTTCTATTGTATCTCGCTATAGCGGAATAGAGAGATAGATCTTTATTTATTTAGTAATAAGGAAAGAAGTATCTCATTATTAGATTAATTATTGATGATGGCCACGCGACGGGTAGCGATGGTAAAGCTCTGGGGAAGGAAGTCAAATTG